>VWZF01006123.1:305-29439 GCA_013396755.1 Sclerurus mexicanus | reverse complement strand
GCACTCGCACCCTGCAGCAGCCCCACATCCCCCAGAGGCCTCACATCCCCTCCGCGGCCCCCCTGCACGGCCTCAGACTCTGCAGCCCCACGGGGGCCCCTCAGAGACTCCGCAGCCCCTCCGAGGTCCCGCAGCCCCTCAGAGGTCCCGCAGCCCCTCAGGGACTCCGCAGCCCCTCCGCGCCGGTGCTGGGACGGAGGAGCCGAGCCTGGCCGTGCTCTCCCCGCACCAGGTGTGCAGCAGCTGCATCCAGTTTTTGCCCGAAATCTCCCGGCTCAGCTGCCCTCAGGAAGGGAGATCATGGAGAAAGGGGGCTTTGAGGAGGGCTGGGCTAAAGGGGAGCGACAGAGACAGGAGGACGAAGAAAAACTGCGGATGAATGAAGAAGAGATACGGAGATACATAGAAAAATTAGAGAGGTACATAGAAAAATTGCAGAGGCATCAAGAAGAAATGCAGGAGAACAAAATAAAAATGAAGAAGGACGAAGAAAACATACAGGAGATGAAAGAAAAAATGCAGGAGGACAGAGAAGGAATACAGCAAATCAAAGTAAAAATAGAGGATCTCAACAAAGATATACAGGAGAATAAAATAAAAATACAAGAGACCAAAGAAGAAATAGAGCAGATCAAAGAAAAGATACGGAAGATTGAAATAAAAATACAGATGAAAAAAGAAAAAATACAGAGACATAAAGAAAGAATGCTGAAGAATATGGAAAAAAAACAGAAGAAAGAAGTAAAAACAGAGAACGAAATAAAATCACAGGAGTTCAAAGAAAAAATACAGGCAATGAAAGAAAAAATACCAAACAATGACACCAAAATACTGGAGAGTGAAGTAAAAACAGAGAATGAAATGGAAATTCATAAGAACAAAGAAAAAATACAGGAGGTCAAAGAAAAAATATGGAAGAACAAATTAAAAATACAGGAAAACAAAGAAAAAGTACTGAAGAATGAGGAAAAAACAGATAAAATAAAAATACATAAGAAAGAAGAAAAAATACAGGAGATCAAGACAAAAATACAGAAGATCAAAGACAAAATGCAGGAGATTGAAGAAGAAGTACAGAAGATAAAAGAACAGAAAAATGAAAAAATACCAAAGAATGAAGAAAAAGCACAGAAAAAGATGGAAGACTGAAAAAAACTACAGAAGAATGAAAAAAAAGAAAAATCAACCAGCTCCTAAAAAAACCCAAAACCTTTAATAAAATGTTGACAGTCAACTTTCCCACTGTCATTTTTCCATGCCGAGTGCCAGACTATCGGCTGGATGGATGTTCTGCCTGTGTATGGATGCATTCATGGCCCCTCCTGGGGCAGGACAGGACGCTGGGCTGGCAGGAGGGGATGGTATAAATCCAACAGCCTGCACCAGGCTGGCCCAGCCCTGAGGTAACTGCAGGGAGCTGGCAGCTGAGCAAGGGCAGCAAAATCACATTTTGGGGGTGCCTCGAGGTGGCTCATTTTCAGGTTTGGTGCGTTGGCTGCACCTCCTGCGCTGTCAGTGCCGGACACTTCTGGGAGCTGGGATTTGCCATGTCGCCCTCGATCGTGGCTCCCGGGCTTTCTTAATGGGCATGCAGAGAAAAGGGCTGTAAGAGTGATCCTGTCCCCAAAGCAGGATCTACAATGGCTGATTCCATTGTACATGGGATCTACAGGTTCCTCATAGGGCAGCAAGGGTGGGTTGGATGCTGAATTTGGTGACATATCATCTAAAAGCAGTATCTGCAACTGCAGAGCCCCCCTGGGAGCAGTGTTTTGGGGGTGCTGCAGCCCACTTCACCCCAGCAGCCAGACTCAAAATCTCACAGTTAAAAACACCTGTGCAGGTGTTGGGTCAGTGGCAGCAGTGGGACCCACCTCATCTCCAGTTTAGCAACCACAGCTTTTTGGGTGCCCCCCCAGGACCTCACTGGGCCAGCTCACAGCACCCTCCTAGGGTGGGTTTGCCCCTAAATTTCAGATTTGCTTCAAACGACAGATGGAAATGGTGGACAGGGAGAATCCCACCTCAGGTCCTCTGCTTGGTTGATTCCAGGAGCAGTTTTCCTAGCCCAAGCTGGCATCAGGCAGAAATCAGAATCTTTAGCCCGATGCCAGGGTGCTCCAAGGCTCTGCCCTGGCTCGGTGAGCTGGAGTGAAGCAGAGCTGCAGGGCCACTCGCTTCCTCCCCCAGCTGCTTCATCCTGCCTGGGAAAAGCCCTTCTCTTGGGGATGCCACCATCTTACCTACAACAGGAGCTACCAGAGCACCCTGAGGCCAGCATGGCCCCCAACCTGCAATCACCTTGTTCAGGTGAAGGCGAGAGGGAGGGGGCTCAGCTGGCAAAGTCCCTGCACTTCTTTCATTCAAGTGTCACACTGGGACACTCAGAAAGTGGCTTTGTGCTGGCACCCAGGGGCTGTGCAGCTGGGAACACTTGAAAACAAAAGCCAGCAAAATCCAGCCCGTGCTTGGCAGCTTCTTTGGCTTAGTGGGAATTATTTGAAGTTAGCCCAGTGTGAGAGCTGCCTCTGCTCCTCCATCCATTGCAGGATGGGAACAGAGGGGAGCAATGGAGATGCTCTTCTCCTTCCCACACCCCTGGGAGCTCTCTGGAGATACAAGGAAAACCTCCTCCAGCCTTGGATTTTACCATCCTGCATAATGCACCATGAAACAAGCATTTCATAAAAGAGCCCTATGCTCCCCATGTTCGTGCAGCAAGTTAAACAAGGAGGAGGTTTCTCTTTGGCACAGTGACATCTCTGCCTGTGCAATAACCCCAGTGGCTCTGTGCAACTGCAGCCCCTCTCCCTCTCGCTCCTTCCCAGCAGTGTCCTTGCTCTCCACTGCTTCGGGGAGAACAAAAGTTCTTCCTCGATCCATGCAGAAGAGCTGCTCCAATTTTTAATTGGATACAGTCTGCTTGCTCCCATGTGGCCACAGGCACTGCTCCGAATCCTGGCTCTACCTCCACACAGTGTGCTGAGGCCCTCTCCCTTGCATCCAGCCTGACTCAGCTGCTTTCCTCCAAAGCTGCGCATCCCCCAAAACTTCAGTGCTGTCTTTCCCAACAGGTGATCATCTCCACCAGCAAGTGCTGCTGCAGAGAACCAAGTCAGGTGCTTCATTACTGCTGCTGTTCAGCACTTTTTCTTGCAGGCTGAGGCAGGAACACTGGCCTGGTATTTCATGGTTTATCTGCATGACATGCTCAGGTTCAGGTTCACTTTGTTTCTGCTTTTCTTGTAGTTAGGGGTTTACTCATCCATGTTTGGAAATAAGCAGAAGACCACAGCAATACTTACCTTCCAAGGAAGCTGTGAACAAAGAGGAGATGATACCGCAACTGCAACCCTGTGAGTGTTGAGTGCAAAGGGGAGCTTCATGCCTCTCATGCACAGCTCTTCAGCCCAACATGACCTTCATGTTTTTCCCCAAAGACCGATGCTGTTGACACATTTTTGCCTCACAAACCCTCAGAAGCCCCAGGTCATTACTGCAGAGACTATTGCCTCCCCCATATTGCTGCAGCTCTGTGTTGCAGTTAGCACCTACATTTAGAAAAAAAAAAAAGGGCAATTTTCCAGCCCTTTCACCAACCTGCCACAATTATTTCCTGCTTCTGCCTTCCCAAGCACTCAGTGCTGCTCCCAGCTTGACGCTGTCGGAAGCACTGGGGGCTTGCTCTCCCTTCCACGGTCGCTGCTGTCAGCAGAAGGACCAAATTGGACTTGATGCAAGACTAAAGCCCCCGGACCCTCAAATTAATTACGCTTCACAGGGTGGGATAATCACTGAAATTAATTCCAGGCTTTTTTTTCCCCTGACCAGCACAGACTGGAGAGAATCTGTTACCTGCAAAGTTTGTCCCAAAGGTTAGATATGACTTTTAGGGCACAGAACCCCAAACTCCTCTTTTTCTTGCAATTTAGAGGCACTATTTTGCAAGTGAGAGCAGAGGAGCAACATCCCACATGCTGTTGGTGCTTTCAGGATGCTGTTGTGGCTCCCAGAGTTTACCAGTGAATTCCCTGCACTGGAGCATCAGTTTCCCACAGGCCCACAGCATTCAGTGCTCTGTAACACCTGGGCACCCACAACTTTGCTGCCATCCACAGGGGAGCAAAGAGGAATCTCATTTAGCAAAGAGAAATAACAGGAGCAGGAGGCACTTCTGGCTCCTAAGCAGTATCTCGAAGTATCTTTAACTATTGCAAAAGGAAGTAAACAATGATAAATATTATCTTGAGGGAGGCTGTTGACACCAACATGCTTGACTTTACAGGCTGAGTGCTCGCAGGGGCCAACAGCAGCTCAGCGGAGGGGCAGTCCTGCTGCTAAGGCACTACTTGATTTTGCAGGAGACTCTGCAAGGATAAGGGATGCAGCTGGACTCAAACAGTGTCTGAGTGTTCAGCTGATTCACATTGCAGATGGAAAAAGTTTCCACTTAAGATTTGCTAATAAAAAGTCAAAAGTGCCACCCCAGCAAGGGAAACTGTGCCACCTCTCCTGGCAGTGAAATTTTTTCTTTCACGTTTACTAGTTCTGGCATTCAATGCAAATCAACCCCAACAGAAAACAAGTTTTTACTTGTTGCTTCCTTTGTTTCTCTCCTCTTCCTCATCCCTCAACTATTTTTCCCCATATTCTGTCTCCTTCACAAAGGAGCAGAAAGCTGGGTCTGTTAAGGAGTTTACTGCCTTGGTAAAAAAATCTGCAAATCTACATAAGCAGAAAATCTTGTCACGTCTCCCTACAAACTGAAAAGGAGAACTAAATGAAATCCCACTGGGATGCTCTAGCTACCTCAGGGTAACAAGGTTCAGGTTAAGCTGCTTGTTTCACTTGCTGCATAGCCTGGTTTTAATCCAATTTGGTTCAGGACACATGAAATAGCTGCTTTTCTGCCCTCCAGGAAGTGGCAGGTAAAGCCAGAGCTGAGCAAAGCACTGGCTGGTCCTGCCTCATGTGCACACTTCTTGGCTCACACTTTAGCACTACCTTTTGTCATCTGCAACACTTTTGATTGTGTTTGTCAAAATCTCACTTGATTCACTACCAACCAACAGCTAAAGCACCATGGTTGGTACTACAGTAGCAAAGCCCCTGTGATGTGGAGGCTGGGAGCCGGCTCTTCCTCGTCCCATGGATCACCACAGCATAACACCAGATCATCCCTGTTAGAGGGAGACATGGAAGGACAGCCCTTCTCTGAAAGCACGACTCTGTAACTCCAGCTTCCCCTTCCCCACCAGCCACCCCTCTGACACTACACCTCCACAGGGAGCAGCAGGGGATGGATTGTTTCCATCCAAGCAGCCACCACAGCCAGCTCTGGCCAGCACTGTGCTGTTCCCCCAGGCCTGCTTTTACAGAAATTCAAATTTAAAAAGGTGCCGCCCTGCAACAGCCTGGAGAAAAAAATGTTAAGAAATGCCCATGCAGAGCTCAGAGCAAGGCCTGGGCTGCAGGAACCACAGCACTGCCTGGCTTTACCTATCACCTCACACCAGATTCACTACAGGAATTGCCAAGGGGCCGCCCTGCTCCGCAATAACAAAATCTTCCCAGAGACAGAGGCAGAAATAGCCACATCGTGGCTTCATGCCTAAAACACCAGCAAAACAGCTCAGCCTCTCATGACAGCTGCCCTGCACAGTGAAGAGACACTGATTCGTTTCTTCCTTCCATCCCAGAATCTTCCCCTTTGACTCCAGACAGAGATGAGCAAATATTTAATTAACACTTTGACCTTTTATCAGCACTCCATGCTGATGGCTTTCTACACACCAGTTAGGTGTGCTATCCTGCAGCCTGCTGCAAACCTGGAAATAGGACAGTGTTACAAGGTTTCTTCATATATTTTCAGAACATTTTCTGAAACGCTGGATTTGAAAACTGAGAATGTGAAAGGGTCATCTTCCATTATTATTTTAATAGCATTTAATTTCTTACCTCTCATTCCTGTTGAGTTGTATGAAAGTAGAAACCAAGTGTTACCTAGAAAATCAAAAATCAAAGGATTCAAATCAAAACCTTTTAATTCTTTTTCCTGTCTGTTTAGAATTTTACAAATTTCTTGTAGTAAGGCAGGGTTGGAGTGGACAGAACATAAATGATGCCTCAAAATAGCTGAGAACTGAGAGCATCCTGCTCCTTCTGGTTTAACTGGCATAACCAGAAACCTTACAATGTCATTCTACCAGCACTTTTTTCCTGATCATTGTAAAATGCCAAAAATTCTCATGTCAGTGAGTTTTTTCAGTTTAAAGGATATCCCAGGTGTATGGCCTGACCCTTCTTCTCACCTGGCCAGAGCAGGATGGTTCAGTAAGGACTCCTCATTCACTAAACACCTCCATTATTTCAGTCTGAAGCTCAAGGTGACTTGGAAGTAATACAAAGCAGGAGAAACCTCACCTGCATAAGGGAATGCTTGGTTATATTCACAAGATATGCAGTGTATGCCACTGAGACCTATTTTTAAAGTATAGCAGCACCAGTTACATTTGATAACTATAAACACTTTATTCTTACAATATAAAAATATAGGAACAAAATACTATACATAAAAATATAAAGTTAAGTCGAGATCATCTCAATCTCATTTAAGACAACCAGGATCATACTGTGTGAGCCCCAGACTTTCAAAAATTATCCTGGCAGCTGAAGCGGTGGCATGTCCAGAGGCAGAGGTGTGTGAAGGGATAAGCTTCCAACACAGGGAATTTGTCTTGAAGCTTCCAACATCCTTGCAAATTTGCTTTTGTTACACATAAAATGGAACCCAAGTCCTCCTTCATGGTCTGACCTGGAGATAAACATTCTCCCACTCCTCAGAGTATTTAAAGTAAGGTGCTAAGAGCCCACCTGGCCAGCACACATCCCCCAAGCTGTGATCCCACCCCACAGGCTCATATTTACACAAACCAGTGGCTGCAGCACACTCACACAAATACAGCTGGAAGCTCTCTGTGACCAGCCGTGAGCTGGAAACTATGATTTAGGAAGGCAAAAGTCAGTGAAAGCAAGATGATGAAATACCTGAGCTTCTACCAGTTCCTCAAAACAGAAAAAAGCCAACTGCCCTCCCCCCAAACAACAAAAGCAGCCAGCATTCTTTTCCAAGGTACTGGCTGTTTCAGTACATTCCTGTCTTTAAGGAAGGACACTGTGGACTGCAGCAGCCAACAGTATAAGAATCACCTCCCTCCTCTTTACTTGTACTTCTCCAGTACTAGTTTCATTTTTCACAACCTAACTGTCCAAGTTTGCTTGCAGGTGAAGCAGGAATAAGAGGAGAGAAAAGAGAAGGCAGAGAATTAAGGAATTACAGTGCAAATTATATGCTCATGGGAAAAAAACACAAAAGAAAAAGTTTCTCTGTAGATTTTCCAAGCCTGTTCTCTCTATTGCCTCAAAACAGGGTCAGTCTTTGTCAGGGAATAACTTCCAACTAACCCTAGACCTTCAGCAGAACGTGGGAGTGAACTTGCATTCACACTGTGTATCAGTAGTGCTTGTGAGATGCCAATACTGCCACCTTTTCATCACCCACTAATCATGGCAGGACTCCACAAAAAAGTGCAGTGGGAGTCTCAGGTCTTCAAGTTCCTTTTATTTTATTCATTTGTAGCAGAGATTTGCAAGTCTCTGTGCTGTATATCGCAGTTGAAAAAAAGTGCATCAACACATGCTGGAGACACTCCAGGAATTATTGCTCTGCTGAGGCAGTTTGTGGAGTTTGAAGAAAATTGACCAAAGAAGAAATAAGGGCAGGCCTACAGAAGACAAAAAAGAAAGGAATTGCTCCAGGACCAGCACATCCCAGTTCCTGCCTACTGCCAGGAAGGTGCTGTAATGGATCCTGTCTCCTGTAAGCAGCACATGCAGGACTGAGCGGTTTTGTACGGTTGATCAGCAGCATATTTGGACAGTCTGTGGCAGATGTAGGGACAGTTCACTGCCATTTGTAGATATTCACCACCTTCTCTGTCAGAGTAGCCAGGAGCTGGGTTTGGTTCACTTCCAAGGGGCAGATATCCAGCACCGGCAGATCAGCTGGCAGCTTCTGCAGCAAGGAACCACTTCCAGCATCCCAGAGCTGTGGGAGGGACAGACAAGGTCAAGGACTACAGGATTCTCCCCTTCCATTCTGAAGGGGTCTTCCTCTCTCCAGGAAAGACTTTCCTCACATTACTTACAGGACCCTTTCTCTACTTCCACACGCTGCTGGGATGGTCTTTAACAGACTCATAGCACAATGCCACCCTGATCACCCTCTCTGACCCCTTATGAGCTCTCAAGCAGCCTGTTGTCCATCTTCTACATCTGAGCTGCTTTTTCAAACAAAGGGCAACCCTTCTGCTCCTTTCCCCCATCATTCCTTAAGAGCCTGCATCCTTCCCTCACAGCACTTACCACATGAGCTATACCACCAAGTCTGTTACCCCACTTAGAGTGCCCAGTTTTGCCAGTGTGCCCAATGCCATTCCTCTGGGGACAAGAGGGGCTCCCTGCCTACACACCTTTTGATGGATGGGGATCACAAGCCTTGGCTAAGACTGAGAGTCTCACTATCAGGAAGTTACACCTGCTACAGCCATACAACAGACCCCTCAGCACAATGTCCATGACAAGACAATTGCCACCAAATCACACTGATGCTGTGACTGACGAGGCTTCCCTCCTATGAATTGCAACAAAACCCTCCACCATACTGAAAGGAGTAAGAGATACCAGGGCAGAATTGGATGCTTCATCACCAGCACACACAAAGATGCTCCCATCATCCTCCGGGCTCTGAAAAATGGCATTTTTGGTCAGCAACTTGCAGGTGGGCCCAGCACTGAAAGTCTGAACTGGGTTAGAAGAACACACCACATCTTCAGAGGCCTCTCTCAGTGGGCTGCAAGTCAGTTCCATCATCACACAACGCACACATGGGTTATTTTTACCTGTGTGATAGAAATAGAAAGGTAACCTTTAGAAAACGTATTCACAGATAGGCTTTAGCTATAGGAATACAAGCAGCACCACCCTGCAGCTGCTTCCTTTTGCCCTCCCCTGGTTCTTATTTACGTGCAGATGCTCATTGCTCTGGTGAGTGCAGATGCTGCATTTCTGCTGTGCCTGTGGCACCAAGGCTGGTGCTGAGCTCAGCCCACAGCAGTGAGTGGCACTGGGCAGAGCCCTGCAGACACACCCTGCTACATACCAGGCCTGTATGTGGCAAGGCAGTGCCGTGTGTGGATCTCTGTTTGAATATCAATGCAGCCTCCGGGCTCCAGGGGCAGGTGATGAGGTCGGTAGGAGTTGCCAGCTTTCTGTTCCCAAAAGCAGGCTCCTTCCAAGGTCCCAGCCAATATTCCACCGTAAGGCAGTGACGCTGAGGCCATCCGGGGCAGGTAGGACAGTGATACCATGGGGCACCTGGAAGGGTGATTGGCAACAGTCAGTGCTGCCAGCTGCAGCTCTGCTGGCATCCTGCTCGCTGCTGCAGAGCTCCAGCCTCTCCAACTGCACAGCAAAGAGAGGGCCTAAGGGGGCTATGACATGGTCCTTCAAGGAAAGAACCCCAATGGGCATGTCAAGTATAAATGGAATTCAACTTAACTACTGAGCCTTATGTTTTACAGAAGCATCAGACAGCATACATCCGATGAGTGCATTTGATTCCCAGAGTACAACAGACAGAAGTATCAGAATCTCACACCTCTGTGTGATTTGTCCTTTCCAAATGAAATACTAAACCCAGCTCCAAAACAAATTCAGTTTTCCTCCTTATGCTGCACCAGTGGGTCCATTTCTGACCCCTGTGTGCCTTAAAAAGAGCACAAGTGCTTGACACCTGCATAAGTTATATATATACACCATACAACCTTATGAGAGACTTCTCACATCTGTGCTAAATGTGAATTTTTGAACAAGAGATTCACATAAACCAAAACTATTGCTGTGTGAAGCTGTGCTTAACTTAACATGTGTTAGTTGAGAGGAACAACAAATCTTTATGCCTTACCTGGACTTCTGAGGGACCAGTTCTTGGACATGCGAGTTTGTGTCTCTCAGATCATATATCATGATAGAGCCGTTCACCAATCCAGCATAGACATAGTTTGTATCATCAAGACACCAGCAGCAGCTCCAGACAGGACGGCCAGCATTGTACGTCTGCACCACAGTGTTTGTTGCCAAGCTGCAGAAGAAAAGCAAAGTGTTGGCCGGTTGCAGAAGCATCTACTGATGAGAAAACAGCATAATTAAGGTAAGCAAATCTAGCTTTTTAAAGTCTTTAGACAGAAGCATCTCTCTTTAGACTGAATTCTCAATTAACTCCTTTACTTCAGACATGAATCTGGAAAACCTAAACGGAATAATCCCTTGGCTATTGTCAAGTGGTTTATAATTCTTCCAGGCCAATGCTTCTTTTTCCAGATTGATCTTTGGAGACTGGGAGAGGAAATCTCACAGCAGGGTCTCAGCTGCCTTACTGGCAAGAGAAAGCTAAGTTACTTTTCTGGAAACAATTAGGAGAAGCAATTGTGGTGTAATCCCGTAACACCACATATTCCTGAGATCACAAGGCTCATCTCTTCAGATTACATCTCTCATTAATTACTTCCCCTCTTTTTACACAAGAGGAATAGTGCTTGTGCCTCAAAAGAACCAATTTAAGTAAGAGTGAGACAGTGAGTGGGGCATGGACAGTTGAAAGCACATGTATAGTGTTAATTCTTCCTTCCACAAAGCGAGTTTCTAAAAGAGAGGAGAGTACACAGAGGGGCATAACCCAGAACAGCAGATGAAGCTGGTATCAGATCAGGTATTTGCAAAGGGCAGTGCTGTCAACACAGGCTTTGCACACTGCGAACAGCATGAGACAGAAGACAGCACATATGAAAGTAACTCCAGATATCCTTTACAACGCAAGAGCTTCTTCCCGAGGAAGGTGATTACGCTCAGGACTCCAGAGAAACAAGTAATTGCCCCCAGCTAAGTGTAAGAGGAACAACTACAAGGACAAACATAGTTGGGGAAAGAGAGAGTTTGATATCAGAGCAGTGACTGGGTCAAAACAGCAGGACAAAAAAAAACCTCAAAACAAACTCACAGTGCTATTTTAAACAATTGCAAGCCAGAGCAGGAGGCATAAAGACATTTCAGATAGTTTTTTTTGGTAGGGTGACTATGAAATCAGTAACCAGAGGATAAAGATAACCGGTGGAGGACTATTCTCTCAGATAGAGACTGAAAAAAGTATGACAATGCTGCTGAAGCACGCACCTAACTCCAAGACATTCTGAGATCAAGCACAAAAACAAGAGGATCACAAGATCATGAGGTCAACCAGGCAGTGAGAGGCAGATATGGGAGTCAAGTGTCTGAGCAGATGCTGCGATGAGGAGCCACTCTCCAGGTTAAACCATGAAAAGAATGTCAGCCTAATCAGTAAGAAAACTGACACACTGACTACAGCATCAGAGACAGTTTTATTTACTTTTAACTAGTCTAGCAAATATTTCAACATGGTTACAGGAAAGCAACATCCTGTACATTTTTGCTACGGGATTAAGTTCTCTTCATTGCTTCATCTGTGGGAAAGAATTGGAACTAATCAGTCATACAACAGACACCTGTCCTGCCCAGCCTGATACTGACAGACAGATTGCACAAAGATGTTAATACAACTCAGTAAGAATCAATCAGACAATGAAGCTTTGAAGCAGTGTAAGATTAAGATTGAAGAGCAGCAGAATAGCAAGAAAACACACTCATAGGCTGTAAATTCTAACAGGACAGGACACATTTTTCTCAGTCTCCAACCTGCTGGTTTAAGTCTCTGCTAGCTCTAGAGTACCTGCTCAACAATGTTGTTTATGCATTGCATATCCCAGATGAATACCATGCTCTGCAAGAAGTTTAAAATTTGAGAAGCTAACATCAGGCTGTGCAGAGGAGAAAGAGCACAAGCTAAACACCCCATTTCTGCTTTATGCCATACAACTTCCTACACTTCACATTTCCCTGCAGTACCAGAAAACCATGTGGCCAGTAAATTTCATATCTATACATTATGCTGCATTTATTCTCTCCACAACTTGGCTGAATTACTTGTTTTCCACCGAGTTCTCCACAGGAAAACTACCAAAGAGAGGCAGTTCTGTAACCAAAGAGAGGCAAGTGTTAGATGCAAAAGGTGTAAGATGCAAAAGCATCAATAAATCCTTCCCTCTGTTAGTTCCCACATGCAGGAAGAACACATATACCTGATCTCACCTTTGCAGCATATTTCAGAAAGCAGAATAGCAAGTGCTGCAAGACATTTCTAGCAAGACAGAACAAAATCCAATCCAGCCTCTTGCACACAGCCAGCCCCCGTGGGGACAGGGCTCACCTGGTGAGTTTGAGAGTGCCGTCCAGAGCAGCAGAGAGCAGCAAACCATCTGCTCGAGTGCCGAAAGCCAGGCCCCGAATCTGTTTACTATGGATGGGGACATACTGACTGCTCTTCAGGTTGGCCAAACTCAGCATCTTAACACCACAACCTGTCACAGAAGAAGGATAAAGGTTATCACAAAGCAGCATACACACAGAACTTGCTGTTCTATGCCAGAACTACAACATCTGTACTGAATCCTGTGGTGGGATGAACATGTAAAAGTTATTTGCTGTTCTGGATAAGAACTGCCACAAATCATTCTTTAATTCAAATGGTAACAAGGCTAAATCCTTAAGGATCCCAACGACCAGGAGCAAATTCAGTATTGGTGTTACATTTCCTGTTACAAGTCCTGCTGCTCTTTAGCAGCTTCTCCAAAGACACTCGCCCAGATAGAACCACACAGAGCAGGATTACACGGCTATTTAAGAGAACAAGTGTCACAGCAAAGAATGGATACAGGTGAACTTAACCAGCATGCTACACGAGTCACCACAAAGCCTCCATTCAGAGATACATTCCTTGGCCTCAAACACCAGAAAAATAAGGCCGGTTGAATGTGGAAAACCACTTTGTTCTGCGTAGATAAGGCACATTAACCTCAAATCCATTAACCAAATAAAGTAAACTTCATCATTCAGAAAGCATTTTGCAAATAAACGCTCTCAGACTCCTAATGCCACATCTATTGCCCTGAAAAAGCAACTGGCACTGGTCCAGATGTCAGGTCACTGGCCTCTGGACACAACAGTGAGACAAAACCAGGGCTGCCCATGACTTCTTGGCTTCCTATTTCCTCATTAGGAAACAGTGCTCCTAGTACTCATATTAAAAGGGTTTTGCTTTTGAGTTTTTGTGGGGGAGTTTTTTGTTGTTGTTTTTAAGGCTTTTTTAAGAGTTACTGACAAATCAGCTGGATGTGGATCAATCCACCTACAAGCTGAGGGGCAGTGCTTCTCACTTCACCACTAGAAGCTTCTCTGCGTCTTTCAGAAGACCCACTTTTGCAAGGAGTACCAGATACCCTTTTGCTTTCTTGTGGACACAGCATTCCAGCAGGAGAGCCAGAGACCCTCTGCTAGGATTCTGCCAGGGGAAACAAGTTTCTCTGCTAGGCAGAAGCTATCAATGCAGGGGCAGGTGAATTATGTGGAATCTTATGAGTATACTCAGTTTACAAGGCATATGTAAAGGTCAAGCAGAGAAGTGGGGAGCAGATAGCAAGAAGAAAAGACATTTAACTTTCACTTATGAACATCCAACTTTTAACTTGCTTAATTACCAGGAATGAAAGTAGACTGTGGAGAAGGCTGTGATACCACAAGACAACTCATTGAGTCACAGTATGCCATCACTCGGCAGTTCCCAGTCTGAGACACCAAAAACACCTTTTCCAAGTGGTACTTGCGCTGGCTTTGGCTGGGGGGGAGACTGCCTGGGAGGCAGGTGCGGGAGCTGCCAGGTTGCTGCGAAGAGCTCACATTGTGCTGGGCCACCAGAGCCTTCAGCTCCTGCAAAAAAACCAACCAAAGAGCTTTAGTGCATCACCAAGGTGTAATCTTCTGTGCTATCTGCTCTAGATGCTCCAATTGTACTTGTTCTCAGATAAAGGGAGAAAACACGGTCCCATTTCCATGCTGCTCCTGAAATGCTGCATTTCTAAGTCCACAGCCTATGACAGTGACCAACAGAAGCATTCAAACGCTAGGTGAGTTCTGGCAGAATGTGCTCAAAAGTCTGTTATTGTATGTCTTACACCCTGTGAAAGAGAGGACTCCTGGGCAACACATAAAAGCCAGTAACAATTACCAGATCAATGCCGTTTAGAAGAGAATGAACTGCCAAGTATTATGTACTGCTAAACCACAAGAGAAAGTCAATTAAAACCATTTTCCAGAATTTCCAGAATACCCCATAAAAAAATAAAAGCCCAAGTTTCAACATAAAGGGCATTGCAGGAAACAAGTCAGTCTATTTAATGACAATGACCCTGTTCTTGTAAATCCTGGGCAGCAAATTCCAGGAACGACACCCTCTCAAGAGCTCCAGTCCTGTTTTCCACCACTGCCTCCCCCCTTCCTCCACCTCAATTGATGAATGTTCAAGGATGCTCAGCAAAGGCATGGCCAAGAACAGCTTCCACGAGCAACAAGGTATTTGTTGAATTCCTTTTTCTACAGAGATTATCAGGGGTGAGGTGGGAATGCAGGTAGTGGCACTGACATGTTGTGAGTCACCTAAAAGTGCACCCTCCAAAAAAGCATTTTGACCATCTTATAATCCAAGGTCAAAATCAGACAGTACAGAACCCCAGGGACATTAAAGACAGAGGGTATATATAAAGATAGTTGCTACTTGCTTTCTGTTGTCTGAGCAACACAAATTATGCTTCAAACACTATGTAATCTTTAAACAATTAAGGGCCACAAGAGTGATATTATGAATATATCAGTAATTGCAAGTCAGCCTCAATACTGAACTGGCCATCACTGCTTAACTCACATTGAAGCAAAGGCAGCAGTTTTCAAAGAGGCAAGATCAAAGATCGAGCTCTACATTAATAGTTATCAAGACCTATAGCTTGGAAACTGCTCAAGAGGAGAGCAATTTCGACACTTTACAGACCTCTGATCTGTTTTGCATCAAGTGCATTTCAAATTTCTCAAGGGAATATAAAAATTAAAAAAAAAAAAATTGAAGCTAAAGACTCAAGATGATCCCATTAGAGGGAGCAAGACAAAACAATCTGTGAGAGGAAGGAGTATGGGGGTTTCCAGGATGCCTAGGATGGAAGCTACAGCTTCAGTCTTAGAGTAAGCAGTCAGTGAAAACACAGGTAACTTAGAAGAAAGTGATTTTTATCAAAAATTTAATGAACTCATTATTTCTAAATAGGGGAAGGAGACCACCACCACCACCACTAAGGATCATAAATGATTAAAATTATTTGTTGCTCCAGGAACCTTACAAAACTCTCCTTGTCACCCGCACTCAACATTCAACTTTTACACACGTTATTCAAAAGGAAACCAGGCAATTAAAATCACAAGGACTATTAGTACAATGTTTGCTCTTAAACACAATGGACAAACCCAGCAGAATCAGGAAGTCTTACTGGAGGCACATTATTAAGGTGATTAAAAATGTTGCACTGCAGACAAATTCCATTAATTGAGCTCAAAAGAACATTCTGATGGTAATGTAAAGCTATACCTTCCTTTAGATGCTTTGCAGAGTTTTCCTGATGCCCAGTGTTAACTAAGGGCCTTGAGTGCAGACTCCACTCTCTGCACATGCTATGACTGTCTACTTAAATTTCAACTCGCCTTTGCAGTGATAAATGAACACAGTCACACAGGTGGGGGAAACAAAAGGCTGTACGGCAGAAGTCTTCCTGAGGAGCATGGATGAGAAGTAGAAGCAGGAGAGCACAATGAATAGGAAAGGCAAACCACCAGCTGCAGTAAATTCAGAACAGTTTTGAGTATTAGGTTACGGCCTTAATAGCTGATATGGAGCTTTGAAGACAAAGGCAGGTATCAGATGTCACTCTGGCCATCCCCCACAGACCTCTTACAGAAGCCACACCTGCCACCTTGTGCTGCACAGCCCCAGTCCTGCATTAAATAGAGAGAAACACAGGACAGGGCAACCTCAAGCTGTGGTGCAGCACTGCAGCCATCCCACCTTTCCCTTCCTTTGGGTTCAGGTTCAAATTCAGACTAAGGGACATTTTTAACTGGCTTCACTAAAGGCAACAGAAATAAAATAACAGCTTTACTATCCCAGACATCAGCAGAAGATGAACACAAAGATGAACAATTTTTATGCAGTAAAACCATTAGCCTGATTTTTTTTTCTAGAGTATTACACATGCAAGTTTTTATTGATATTTTGCCATCCAATTTTTTTTGCATGCTCTGAAAATCCTGTTTTAAAAAAGCTTTTCCATTACACCAAGCAATATAAACTGATCTCTGCAAGGCTCACAATTACATTTGCTTTCTTCTCCACAACAGCATGCAGTCTCCTGTCATTTCTCTGCCAGCTGTCCCTTTCCTGCTCCATACCCAAACAGAGCTACTGCTTCCCACTTGCAAAAAATGTATCTCCTACCCCAGCTGATCAGTGGTATTAATGCCAGAAGCCAGAGATGGTTTGCTTATCATTAGCTAACTTGTACTGAAAATGCTGGCAGATTGAGGAGTACTGAAGTAGCTCACATCTAATTCCCAAGTTCTTTCTGCTCCCAAAGGAAAAACTTTAGGTAGAAGTAAGGTGTCAGTAGCACTGCCTCCAAAAGGCAAGCCTGAATCTGCCATGCAGGACACAGAACACAGCTCAGCACAGCCCACACTCCAGGTTTACATACGGAAACAACACTGCTGAGGGCTTTCTTCCAGAACTTAGTTAGCTACCTCTCCTCAGCTTCAAGTGCCTTTCCTCATATATTTTCATATAGCTAGACCTGAAGATCAAAAGATCCATTTCCTAGTCTCAATCACATTAAATACTGCAATAACAAAGTACAGTGGACAAGATTGTTAACGGACAAGAGCAGGGAAGAAATGCATACAAACCTAAACAAAGATCACAACTAGTGCCATGGCAGGTGCTGGCAACAGCTCAAGAGCATTAGCAAGAAAAAAATGGGTTCACAATGACTTTTGGGGAGAGGTCCACACCCTGAGCAACCCAACCCTACACTGGAATCACCCTACTAGGACTGGGAGAGAAATGTCCAGGGGTCCCTCCTAACCTAAATGCTTCCATGCAAGTAGTTTCTTTACTAGATGGCTTCTCATGAAACAAGGAATTCATTAGGTATATGCTTAAAATATAACCAAACAACTTAAAGACTTATTTCAGACTTCCTGTTGATTTATTTTTTTTTGGATCCCCAGCAAATTGTTTAACTTTCAGTTTATTTGTAGTATAAACAAGCACCTTAAAATTGCTTCCAGCATTTGCATTAACCACTACAGGACAGTGATGAATGCACTATAAATACTGAAACAGAGCTTATAGAACACAGGGTATTTAATCTTTATAACATGTGACTTCAATTCAGTTAGACTGGATACTCTATCATTTAACACCAAATGAATTGCAGGAGAACATTATGGACCCGCAGTTTTATCTTATTCACATTTTTCTTAAGCCAAAGTTTGAAGTGGACCAATTTTCTTATTAGTGCTGATGAGCATATAGCTGCATGCAGGAATTTAGGCAATTTATAAAGCCTTATCTTATGTCAGACAGGAAAACTTCAGCAAAGAAGATGCTGTTTAATGTACAGACTTCAATAGTCAAGGCTACAACAAAATCCAGAAATAAAGAAAAGCATAAAATTAAGTGGTTTACTAGACAGTGAGAGAATAGATATCATCTACCTCGTATAACAAGAGGTAGCAAACTGGCAATGAAGCAGGCTCGTGGAAAACCTAGCACTGGTAGAACACAACAGCTAATTCGCACTTAGAAACACCAGTACAGTCCACAGTTTATAGGAATCCTGCAAAAGCAGCTGGATGGGTTAAAAAATATCTCAGTACTGCATAAGCCAGAAAGGAAGCAGTTTAGCAACTGGTCATTTATTGTCAGTAATTTGTATTCTGAGGGGACAGAGGTGCCTCTCAGCAGCTGCTCAGCCTGTGCATATAGCCTCCCCTACTGACAGGCCAGGTCCCAGGGCACCAGAAGGGGCTAAACTAGAATGTTGACTGATCTTCAGAAAAAAAAAAAAATAGGTGTTTTTTTCTGTTGATTTTGCAAATACATACCTCTTGACAAACTGCTTCTCAAAGGCTCTTGAGAATAACTAGTGACAATAGGTCCTATTAGAGATTTACCGTGGAGATTTCCAAAGCTTATTTTGATGCAACTATAAGAAAAATGAGAATGTCTGGTTCTGCATTACCAGGCCTTTCCAGCCACCACAAAACCTAAGGAGGAGCCTGCAACATTAGCAGCCAAACAACTCTACTGGTAGGCTGCAACTTCAATTAAGTCTGAAACGCACAAAAAAGAAATCAGCGCGGAGACGCCAGCCTGAGATATTTACCAGCCTGGGATGATTCACCAATTGAGTTTACTAAATCTTTCTGCTCATTAAAACTGGAAGCCTGCGTTTTCTCTTCTAAGGGAACATGCCAAAACAGGTTGAAGAGAAAGGGAATCCTTTGTGTATTAGTATCCTGAGACTCACCTGAACTTGCTTGCGGAGTTTGCTGCATTCATCCGTCAAAACCTGGAGCTGGAGGCGGCTCTGTGCAGATTCCAGCTCCGCCTGTCTCCGCAGCATTTGCTCCTTTTCTAGAGAACTGGAGGAAGAAGAGAAAAGCAATCCTTAGGACTAGGTATTACCCAGGATGCTCCTCTGGGCTGTCAACTCCTGTCCTCTGACTTCATCCCAACACACGAACTGTTCAGGCAAATCCACAAGTGACAGAAAACCTGGTACTGCGCTCACCCAGTACATTCACTTCAAGATGTTCAGTTATGCAACTGTTCTGAGTGACTCATTCAACTATTGTTCCAAAAGAACAACAAGCTTTCTCTTCACCCGCTCCAAAAGTACTAATTTAGTAGAGGAGAGTGAAAGAGAAATCAGGTTTTCTTTTCTTTCTGCTAGAGAAACACTTCAGCAAATTCTATATCATCAATGTCCACATAATATACTGTGTCAGTAATAACAGCTAGTCATAACACAGCAAGATCTTCGTACCAGTAACTAATCTTGTGCTTCAGGAAAATATATCTGTACCAGAAACAGAATGATACTGAGAAATTATCTGTAAATGCCCATTTATAGGCCACACTTACTACCTCACCTTGAGCCTAAAAGTACATATACACCATTTAGCAGCAGCAGCTTTGATAACTTGCTTGAACTCCTCTTTCACAGAGGCTAATATGAAGGAATAGCTAAAGAGGGGGAAGAAACACTAAAACTCCTTAAAAATAGCTGCACATTTGGTCTATAATATCGACCAATGCATTCTGCACTTTAAAAGCTGCAATATTCCAGTTATTTCAGTAGTTCATGTGCAGGGAGCTGAAGCTTGCCTAAGTATTTTCCACAGACACAGACTTAGCCTTGCATGTTCACAAAGCACAGAATTCTGTCATTTCCCTATAGCTTTTTCACATTTTTTCCCCTGCAGAAGAAACAGGTGAAATGCTGTATTTAAGCATCACAAACACATTCTTTACACAAGCACCCAGAGCCCAAAGGCTGGTGGTTTTTTTGAACGTGAAGAGCTAACCCCACGATCTTATACCTAATTCAAGGCTACGTGCAAACAATACTGATGCATGCACACACGCATCTGTGCTCTGCTTGTGGCTGTGTGCCACAGAGCAGCCACTGCCAGCAGCTCCATGACCCACAGGCAGTCACTGCTGTCTGCCTCCCAACAAAAACAGGAGGCAGGGGAGGGGCAGGGCAAGTGGGGAAGGGCTGCAGCGAGATTATGAGATGCGAGCAGCAGTCAGACAACTGGCTCTCCGTGAGAGATAAAACGTAAACGGCCAAATGCCTTCCGTGCCTTTGAAAAATCTTACATATTGTTTATTTTTCAGTGTCAATACTGTAAAAGAAGCGTGACCCTTCTAAAGGTACAGTTCAAACACCATCAGGGAGTGTCAATCTAGACAGGAGATTTTTCTCTTCATGACCATTTCTGATCAATAATTACCAGGATAGCAAGGTTTCTGTTGAAAGACTGCCTTGAAAGAACAGTGGTGTAGTTACAGACGTCTGAAGACACCCCAGTTAAATTCTATTCACTATAACATTCAGAAGAACTCTGATATCTGCAGCTTTTAATTTCAGAATAGTATCTGTGACAATATCTTACTGAAAAGAAATGAATCCCCATTTTAATACCTGCTTTTCCTTTGTTCAATAAAAGGCTACATTTAAGTTGGAAGGGGAAGCAGACTCACAGTAATGCTTGACCTTTTATAAGTAAAGTTACATGAAGAGTTTGACAAAGCAAGATGGAAAGTGATTCATATGAGAGACTACTCTGTCTAATGCATGCAGAAAAGATGGCAGAAAAGGTCAGCTATTCACTCCCCTTGCATTCCTAACTATGCCTCGCTCTTCCCACCTAATGATGAATTAGCAATATACAGCTTTTTGGCACCAACTCTGCATGTTCTCTGATGATAATATTTCAGGATACTGCACAAGATAGCTTGTGCTGTTTCAAGGCCACAAAATGCAAACTCAAGAATTCTGTTCCAACAGAAAATTAAGACATGTGCAACACAGCAAGGCCTTGTTTTCTTCAGCCAGCCATACTCCTGATAAACCCCAAGGGAACGCACAAATTGCTTTAGACAATAGAGGAAATTAAAGCATGAAGTAGAAGCCAGAGTGCAGCTTTCAGTGCTACGTGGAGACTCCGTACCTTCTCATGCGCTCCTGCTCGCTGGTATCCAGTGCTTTCAGAGTGCGAGCGTACAGGACCACGATGTCAGAACGCTTGGCTTTCTTATTGCACTGAAATAAAAGACAAGCTCAGTCCATCTAAAAGAATTTAACTATCCAAGCTATGCATCCCTACGAGTCCCTAGGGATTATATTGAAAAATCCTTATAGCTTTGAAGGGAGGGGTTGTCTACTGGAAAGTGAATCCACAAACATTTACACAGCATGTTTACAAGATGCTCCCCCATAGAGACACCAGAGCTCTAGTCAGGGCTACAACAGTTTAGGTCACATATCCTATTGCACCTTTAATAATCCATCTGCTTGCTTTCCAATAAATTTATTCTGCTAAGATACCAGCAATGCAGCACGGTAAGTTCCTGGGACAAAATGAAACAAAAGCAAAAACCAAAAAAAAAGACTGAGAAGAAAAAAAGATCTAAAACAAAACACCAGCCCAATCTCTGGTTTACAAACAGCAAGACCAGCTGCTTCTCCAAGAGACAAGGATTTAGGAACCTCCGAGTGAACTCCCAACTCTGTTAGTTCTGTACTAATCAAATCCTACAGACACAAACACATAAAAGCATTCCAGTGTGAGTATGAAACACTGACATCCTACTGATTTCAGTGATACACAGGGAGTCAGATATTTCAATTATTTCGTGCATCTAGCTGCAACCATTTAGTACTTTAGATTCACCTTAAAAAGAAGGGATAATACTCTTCTCTCAAGTCAGGACTTGCAGATGCCATAATTTCTTCCAAGCTTACTGTTTCACAAATATACTTTGTTGATCAGAAAAGAGGCAGTGAATAGTTAGATCAAGTAACCTCTGTTGAACATCAAATTACTATATGCACTTCAAATACGGACTCCTCTATTATTTAGTAGCATGAAGATATCACAGGCAATAGTTTCAGATCAGACAACTCCCTCGCTTTGTAAAGAACTGCCTTGCAGAGCAGTAAGTGGCTAAGACAGTTTTCCTGGCAGCCAGCAGCTGTCACTGGCAGGATCAGGAATGCTGCAATTTCACAGTAGCTTGCACTCAAGCCACTTAGTATACAGAGCACCATGCACAGCAACTCTGAGCTATTCAACCAGAAAGCGTCCAGTCACAAAGGACAGGGACTGAAAATGAAGGGAAGGTGATTTTGCTGCAAGGTTCTCTCCAGAGTAAGTTCTCCCAAAAACTTTCTAGCAATTATATCGCTGGATGAGAAAGAGGGAGCGAGAATGTTTTATGAGTTGTTAGGGTTCAAGAAGAAATCATCACAAATTTCCAAAGAGTAAAGATGTCAGGCAGTTCTCTGAGAATTCTGTCTGGGCCTGGAGAGGGGAAAGAAAAGCTTAGACAGAATTGACAGGGATATGAAAAATCAACTTTGGGCCTTCACTATGGCAACAGCAATTCTTTAGGTTTAATCACAGTGCACATCAGTAGGACATTTCTTGTTGAGAGGAGGGAATACTGCACAAAGTCAAGCAAGAATACAGAAGCTCTCAAAATGACAAAGCCAAAGAAATCCTGGGTTTCCAGCCACCAACTGAGAAAAAGGCAGAACTGAATCCTATTTACAAGATACTAATTGACCTATTTTTTGTCAACATTCCTTTCTGGAGAAAAGGACTTAGGAATGGAAGCACATCACAGACACACAGAAGTGTAGACCTCATCGAAAGAGATTAGTATTAACCATGGAAAGAAAGCTGAAAAAAGCACTATCAAAAGCTGATTTACAACTTGCAAAGAGACATTAAGGATACAACTTGGTTCTCAGTTTGCTCTCTGCAAGTTTCCTAAACAATCTGGTCCTCCTAAAGGCTGCAAAAGCAGTTTAAAATAGATTAACTGATGGAAAACTAGACTCGATGATCTTTACAGTCCCTTCCAAACCTAACCATTCTGTGTTTCCAAAACAGTTCTCAGACAGATTTCTTGTCCAATAACATATTCTTTAGGGTTAGTTAATTGCTTCTAGGAATCTATCTGCTATTTCCACTCCAGGTGGTCCTCTCCAGGACTACAGTGGGGTATTCTGAAACCATTTCCAGGTTTAACACTTGCAGTTTCAAACTTCTGCATCTCCTACTCACAAATGCTCTACTTCAGGGAGAAAGCAAGTCATAACTCATCCTTTACAGCAGTGTTGGTTGCTCCTGGCCTAGTAAAATCAAAATAATGGTGGGTTTTGTTATTTCTGACAGTAGCTTCATGCAGCAAGCAGCTGTAGTTAAGGTGAGACTCCTACAGCAGAAGTTACCCCATAGCAAGTGCTTTCCATTTTACCTGGGGACACTTCCCTGCCTGTCCCTTGAGCCACCTCTCAATGCACGTGTAGCCAAAGAGATGCCCACACCGAAGTGCTGACAGACGGTGGTCCCCAGCGTTGGTCCACTGCTCAAAGCAGATTGCACAGGTATCTCCTTCCTCCTCATCCAGCAGTGCTACAGGAACTGAGGGCTCCGCTGTCTTTAGTGGAGTTCTCTAGGATTAAAAATTATAAAACCAACTTAACTGTTTTAGAAAATGCAGCATTCATCATACATAATCTGTGTCCAAAAGCATTTAGTTCACCTTACCTGCTTTTGCTGGGCTTCAGCCTCTTCATGACTTCCATGTTCTGCAGAAGCTTGAGACAAAACTTGAGGCAGCTCTGCTTGGGCCTGACTGGAAACTAAAGAAAGCATTGCTTAAATGAACTGATACATAACGCAGAGAACAGTTCTTCTGCTTTGATGGGAAATCATTGGGGCATAGGTTAAGCAGTGCACCAAGAGCACAGGTTACATACAAAGTTTCTGATCAGTGCCCTGCAAGCCCTTCCATACATCACCAGCAGTGCTAAAGAACTGTATGTTTTCTTTTATGAAAAGCAAGAGAATTTCAGTGAGAAAGAAGAGGCCTTTTAAGGACAGAAGTTATCAGAATTTTCTGACCTGCAGGAAACAGACCTGGTCCATAGTTAGGTTGATGTAAGGTTATATCCCTGCATCATTATGCCCTGAGAAAGACAGACACCAATATGCAGAAGTTGCTTTGCAAAGGAATCTAAGCATGCATATTTCATGTGCCAAGAAAGCATTTCCTGTATGCTGGCCGTCCATTCACTCTGACTTAAGCAGTTTTCCAGCTGGTAATTGTCTGAACTACGAATTCTGCTGGGCTGTGTGTTTTTGTGGTGGGCTCTGTCAGCCTGTCTGTTGAGTCACAGGCACACAGAACTGCTGTGTGGATCACCACCACTAACATACAAAAAAAGGAGCAGAAATCACTGCCTCCCTTCTAGCTCCCAACTAAAGAAGAGTTATTAATCACATTCAGTAACCAAGGCAGATATTTTCAATCCACTGGAGGTATCACCTAACCCTGGCTAACGTTAATAAAGTTTTCACCCTCTGCAGTTCTGGGCTCTAAGAAAAGCCAATGGCTTATATAAGCAACAAGGGAATTCCAGAAAACCCAACAGAGAGCATATGTTCACACAATATTGTACAGCACTTAACAGCTTGAGCTCCTGTCACGTGTAAGACTAGCCCAGAATGGATCTGTTCAAAAGACACCTCACAGATGTATACCCTTAAATAAAAGGTGGGCTGGCCAATCAAAACCAAAACGGAGGGCAAAGAGTAAATCATAAGGACATTCTTTAGAGACTGAAGTAAAAAACCCCAAACCTTGCTCTTGTATTCTCTGGGCATTAATAACCTTGACTAGCAAGAAAACTATTTGTCACTCTGACATAAACTGTGCATGTTCATCACAAACAATGCCACTGAAGTGTGTGGCAGCCTGTGAACATGAGTTTGGATAAAGAATTGCAAGCCAGAAAAAGATGAGGAAAAACAAAAAAAAAGCACCTCCATCTCCCCAGCTAAGTGTCACAAGCAGTCACAGGAATAAAAAGAAAATTCTAAACTTACAGTCCATAAAATCTCAAATAATTAAAAAATACCGCATCGGACCCTTCTCTGAAAGCACTGCTGATCTCCAAACTGCAACCTGATGTCTTCAATAATGCTCCTTGATAATATATAATGGCAGAAGCATGGCAAGTAACAATCTCTAAATTTGAAGTTATAAATAATCCTGGAAATGTTCAGGATAAGCAGCAGCTTGCAAACAGCAAAAGAGATTGTATCTAACATTACAGTAGCAATCACCCATTGCTACTGCTGCTGCTGCTGCTCTTGGGAACTGCTTGCCAAAAGCTGTGTGGCAGCAACCTGCTTCTGTCAGCTGTGGGCACAGTGATCTCTGAGCGCCGTCTGTTGTGAAGCTCCAAAGGATTTCCCCGCTGAGTTTTCAAACAGGAAGAAGAGTGTCTCAAATCAGTCTCTACACAGCTCAAATACAGCACAAACCTCCTGAGCTCGCTGCTGGAGGTGTCTCCTGGGCTGGAGGTAGCAGCAGTGCTGAAGCCTCTCCCACCTCCTCCTCCTCCTCAGCAGAAGTGCTGCTGTCAGAGTCACTCACTTCTACTACTTCATCTGGGCTCTGTTCCTGGTTGTCCCTCGCAACACGCGAGGGCTCCAGGTGTGGAACTGGTCCTGCAGCTGGCTCTTGAGTCCTGCTGAGTTGGAAGTAATGGTCCAATGCTGCCCTGAGTCCGGAAAAGCAATAAACAAAAGCCACAGTTATTTCAGGTAAGGCAATTTCAGGTAAGCTAAAGACTCGGCATGTTTCTCCATGTTTGTTTGCAGTAAAATTCTCAGGCTTTGACTGCAACAGGAAGGCATCTCAGTTATTTAAGTCAGACCTTCTCTGGTAGGGGGGAAATCCAACACAATAGCCCACTTTGTGAACAGTCAGTGGGATCAGCAACAATTAATTTTGCTCAGCTCAAAGAAAATCTCTTTCTCATTACAACGATATTGCCTTGTTTTGGGATGGGGTGGTGCTGGGGTTGGAGTTGCACTACTTTGTGCCTAGTCTTTCTACTTTCCCTCTTCTACTGGAACTTCATGCCTGGATAGAAACATCCTCCCCGCTCCCCCCATTGGTTCAGCTATCATCTCAATTATCCTCCAGATTCAAAGAGTTTTTCGGGTTGTCTTCTAGCCCTGAGAACTACAGTGACCTTCACATGCAATCTGAGGGCAAACAGTACAGTTGTGTTTAATCAACTGGGAGGAGAGGAGCTCTTGGTCTCACTGAATTTAAAGGCAATGCTTCAGTTAATTAAAAATTCACCCTTGGCATTTACAAAAGCTACAAAAATGAGACAAAAACCAAACAAACCAAAAACTGGGATTTTTTTTTGGCTGGAGAACATCCCCACTCATCACCCTTTTAATCCATTGCAAATAGTATTAAACACAGAATATTTTCTTTGTCTGAAAAACCACAAGGATGGTGAAAAAAAACCCCAACAAAACTAAAAGCAACCCTAGAGAAAAATATCAGTTTGTATGTTTGTCAAAGTTTCTGCAGCAATTGTCACCAGAAAATGTAATCAGGCAGTCCCCAAATCAAAGGTGAAATGCAAATCAGAGCACAAGCTCCACTGAGCTAAATGCTGGCTGGAACTGCTGAAAGTCAGCACTGCTGCAGGAAGCACTGGCAGGAATTTGGCTGTGCAGGGGGAATGGTGTGAGCGGAAGCTCTGCAAGCAAAATGGAAAGTGTAGAATGGCTCAGGAGTCAACACCACCATTGCCAACATATGAAGTGGGGGGGGATTCAATTAACAAAAGTAAAGCCCCTTCCAGAAGAGACCAGAAGTTACTGTGCTTAAAAAGTGAGGTGCCCTGAATCTGGCCACAGCCACACACCCTGTGCTGGGCTCAGCTCTGTGAGCCAGGAAGAAAAGCAGTTTTGAACTGATGCTGGACTTGATCAGAGTGCAGTTCGGACCCAGCTTCCTCTCTGCTTTACCTGGCACTGATTGTTCTTTGGGAACCACCAACTCTCTGTTGCCTGCGCGCTCTCCTCACTTGCGGGTGCTGTGTGAGCTGTGGCACAGGCAAAGGCTGATTTGGATCAAATGTCCCTTGTAGCCTCTGCAGCCCCCTGAGGGCAGGACTGAGCGGCGGCTGGGGCTCTGCAGCTGCTTCGCTTGTACCAGGGTTTGGTGTGACAACAGCGTCGTCAGCAGGAAGAACTGCAGCGCTGCCTCCTCCTTCACCGAGCACAGGAGCATGGGAAGACAGCACTATATGAGCAGAGGGCTCCGTGGGAAGTGTCCCGAGGTTCTCCACCGGGTAACCAGTTACTATTTGGAGATCAACTTCCATCTCTTCTTGAGCCATTTCTGCAAAGAGTTGAAGAAAACTAGTATTTATTTGCAAGCATGCACCTTTACTTCTAACCTGATGGTAGCAAGAACCAGGTGCAGTGACTACAAAAGCCCTTAAATTCAGAATTGAGAGAAAAATTGTCCTTTTGCAGCACAGCAAAACCACCACAAGTCGATACACATACATGAGCTGGCACAGCAGGCAGCACCCTGCAAGTCCTGGACTCAAAGTCTTTGGTTCTAACACCAAAACCACACTGCAAAATAAACTTAAATAAGCATTTGGATGAACGTGGAAAGTTAAAGTTTTCCTTCTGGCATCATTTACCTGTCAGTAAATTCAGGTGGATCTTGGAGAAGAGTTTGGAAGTATCTGAGATACTCTCCTTGGTGAGCAGCACAGGCACCCACAGATACAGCCACGAACAAGCTGTACGATGCAGTCTTTTGCTGCACTGCTCAGGAGGTGGGTTCACTTTTAAGGTTCTATGGATAAAATTTCATTATAGTAACAGATCACTGCCACCCTTACCCACAGCTCACTGAACAGCCCTTTGGGTACTCACCAACACCAGGCAAACCCAGAAAGGGCATCACAACAGAACCCACAACTGAGACATCACAGGTACCAAGTTACCTACAGCATAAGCTTTTTCAAATTCATATTCAGCCCGAGGCCAGATAAATGTGAAATTTGTAGTAGAACTGTACCTATGTTATTAAGGATGGTCGCCCTGCCAGCATCTTTGGGATATGGATTTTACGTTACCTCCTAAACAGGAGTACTACCTTAGGTTTTGAAGAAAAACAGAGAAGACAACAGCCTGTGCATTACTAATTCTTACGCTGCTGTCAGCCACCAAATTAGAGCCCTTCAGTCACGCTGTTCTATGGGCAGTCTGTGATGACCCACCCTTAAAGGGAAGGAAGTCTTAAACAAAAAAAAGTTCACGATCATTTCATTAACTGAATAAAGATGCACCAAAAGCCTACAGAAGTCCTTTATTGGAAGAGGTGTGTGGATTAAATTCTGGAAGCTGCCAAAGGTAAATCACATTCTCTAAAAGTACTTAAATGATCATAAACTTGAAAGGCTTCGGGAATTGCAGACCTTTAGCATTATTTAGGAGCCCAAAGCAAACACCAAAACTTAGCTGGCTAGGCACCGTGCAAACAGAGCAAAGGCTGCTTTTAGTACAAAAAATAGCTAGAAAATTTATACAGGAATTACTAGAGGGGGGGTGTACTAACGCTCAAATATTTTTATAGACCTTTTAAGAAATTCTAACTTATGAGTCATTTCATAATTCTTATCCTAATTATGAATTCAGCCCAAGTTAGGCCAAAAATAGATGTTAAATGCCACCTCCCACCAGAACAGCTGCATGACCAAGATACAATATTCTACAGTTAAGTACTGCTTCTCTAGGACTTTGCTTGTGTTTGTGATAGAGGTGCCACCCATAAACATAAACCCCCTCGGTTTTCACCATACACAGAATGCTAAGGCGTTGGAAGGGGTCATGAAGTGCCATGTGCAGGGACACCTTCCACTGGACCAGCCTGTGCAAGGCCTTATCCAGCCTGGCCTGGAACACTTCCCTGGCTGGGGCACCCCAATCTCCCCGGGCTGCCAGTGTCGACCTGTGACACTCAGGAAAGCATTAACACCGGAGCTTTCACCGTTCAATCCTGTCATTTTCCCGACGGGACCAGAGGCCAGCGCTGCACACCGGGCGGTGCCCGGGGCAGCCCGCCGGGGGACGGGCTCCACAAACAGGCGGTCCTGGGCCCAGAGGCGACACCTCCGAGCGCTTCCAGAGCCCGGGCAGGGGCTCGGCCGGCAGCCCCCGGGCTCGCACCTGCCTTCACACAGGTAACCGGGCCCACCCCAAACACCGCCCGAATTCAGCGCGGGGCTGCTGCAGCATTTCCACGGGGCTCGCGTGGCTCAGCCACGAACCGCTCACACGAAGGGCGCGGGGTGTGCGGGATGTGCTCCCTCCG
>VWZF01006121.1:40754-59951 GCA_013396755.1 Sclerurus mexicanus | reverse complement strand
AACATTGCCAGCAGGTCGAGGGATGTGATCCTGCTCCTCTGCTCTGGACTGGAGAGGCCACATCTGCAGTGGTGTGTCCAGTTCTGGGCTCCTAAGTACAAGAGGGACATGGAGTTTCTGGAGTTGATCCAACAGAGGGCAATAAAAAGTTGGGCCTGTTCAGTCTTGAGAAGAGACAACTGAGAAAAGTCTTTATAAATGTTCATAAGTATCTGAAAGGGGGCCTCAAGAGGATGGAGCCAGGCACTTCTCAGTGGCGCCAAGGAATAGAAAAAAAGTCAACAGGTAAAAACTGATGCACAGGAAGTTCCACCAGAATATGAGGAAGAACTTCACTGTGCAGGTGACCACATGCTGGAACAGATTCCCCAGAGAGATGGTGGAGTGTTCTTCACTGAAGATGCTCAAGAACCATCAGGATGCAATTCTGCGGAATGTGCTCTAGCATGGCCCTGCTTGAGCAGGGAGGTTGGACCAGAAGACCCACTGTGGTCCCTTCTGACCTTACCCATTCTGTGATTCTGTGAAGGTAAGGGCTCTTTAAAAGATTATATGTTTCTCTGTAATATTTCATTCAAAGCTAGGCAGTATTCCCTTGATTTCAGTGAAAATCTGAATTTAAAAAATTACATAGTGTAAATGAGTATGTGCCTCCAAAGGTGGGGTAGAAATTTATGAGGACATATCCAAAGTGCTCCCACAAAGAGACTTCAGCTGAAAATCTTCATCACAGACTTCAAGCTGAAGAATGTGCTTCTCAGAGAAACAAGGAACAGGACTACATTGCGAAGGTTGTGAAGGCTGTGATGGAACTAGATTAAACAGGATAGCTTTGTCACCTTGAGGTACTTCACTTTCAACCTATGTAAATACAGTTTAATGTTTGTATACCAGAGACAAGAAATGTTTTCCTAAAGATTGGCAGCATTTACATACCTGGGGAACTATGCTTTGGTTGAGGAGTTGGCCAATCACTCACTTCATTTGCTCTTGGTGTCCCAAATAGCAATTCAATGAGACTGCCAATTAGACCATCTCTGATAGTGTGCTGAGGAGGAATGGAATTTCCCTCCTTATGAAATTTTCAGTAATGTTAATAGCTTGTCATTGGTAACAGTGTAGTTTTTCTTGTCAGACTCCCAGGTTTATACTAGGAGACTGACTCTGCAGGGGCCCAAAGTGGGTTTTTGCTAGGTCTCACAGGTATCTGAAAATGTTCAGACTAGAAGTTGGTGGTAGTTTTTCCCAGAATGGACTACCATCTAAAGCACTTTCAGCAGGCCAAGGCCAGCTTTAGGGACACCACTTATTCACAGCAACCACTCCTCATGTTCAAATTAACTAAAACCTTTTAGCAACTGGAATGCTGTCTTTAGGAAGGATGCAAGTTGGGCAAAAAGACGGTGGGGAGGCAGGGCAAAGCTCAGCCAAATTGACATATTTTATTTGGACATTTTTAAATGCTCCCACCTTTCTCTTTCAAATGTGTTTCTGGGGTTTTTTTATCCTCAAAGACACTTGTTATTTTTTTAATTTGAAAACTGGTTAAATAAAAAAGAAAAAGTAAGGAGGCGGGGGGGGGNNNGGGGGGGGGGGGGGGGGGGGGGGGGGGGGGGAGGTGGTTAAATTGTCAACATGAAGAAAAACATGTTTTCACTTCCAGTCTGCCCAAACTGCATTTTTCCCCCAATCATTTGGTTCAGCCACTAAACCAAAATATCCATTATTCAGGTGGTTCTACTGAGTTCTCCTAGGGTATGGAGATACCCAAATCTGTAGAGCTTCTGCAAATACACGCGGGGCATCGCACCAAGAAAAGACAAGGTATATTTGAAGAAGTAGATACACAGTCCAATATTCAGCTATGAAGTCCAAACTACCACTCTGGGACTCATGCAATGAATACAAATGGCTTTGTTGCAAAGGGGAAACCTTAGAATTGCCCCTGAAGATCTTGGTGAGGAAAGCCTTGGCTCTTCACCTTTCAGTGCTAATTAAACTGAGATACTTAAGCTGAATTTTAAATAAAAATAGGGTAGAGGAACTTACTAATTCTGCTTCCAATCATATCATATCATATCATATCATATCATATCATATCATATCATATCATATCAGTAAACATATGCCTTCCGAATCCTTAAGGTGCCCCACCTTTCTAGCTCTTTACTTGATCAATACAAATTCATTTAGAGACTTCTCTTTCCGTATCTGCGTGCAGATACAGTGGCTCCCATTTTTAGCAGCCTTCAATGCAGTAACTTTCTGAAATTATAGGGCTTCTAGGTTCACCAATAATGAAAGAATATTTCCTAATTAGTAATAAAATAAGTGTTGGAGTACAGTTCTGCTTTCCCCTGAAGACTCCATAGCTGCTTTTCTGTGGACTTTGATGCAAACAACACAACATCTTTCTAGTCTCCAATCAGAAAAATACTTGCAAACTACAAAAGATGCCATAAGAACTACTACACTACTTGTAAATAATAGCACATTTTTGCATGTCTCTTGAATCACATTAACATTGATTAATGTACATCAATATCTGTTTTCTACATCATTTGAGTATATGGGGAAGCACAAGCAAAAACACTTCAAATACAAGAGCATTTGTGCAAATTAGAACTTTAAATTCACAAATTAAAATCTGAATTGCTCATTTGCAGGCCAAAATAAAGGCAAATAATCAAATGCACAGACAGTTGAAGCTAGAACAGCTGACCTGGGAGGAGTATAGCGATGAAGCAATGCTGTGTAGGGATGGGGTGAGGAAGGCCAAGGCAAAGCTGGAACTGAACCTGGCAAGGGACACAATAACAGGAAGGGCTTCTACAGGTATGTTAACCAGAAAAGAAAGGCCGAAGAAGGTGTACCTCTCTGATAAACAATGTTGGAAAACCAGTAACAGTGGATGAGAAGGCTGAGGTACTCAATTTTTGCTTCAGTCTTCAATGGCAACCTCTCTTCCCCCACCTTCTGAGTGGATGGACAGCAGGATGGGGACTGGGGAGCAAAGTCCTTACCACTATAAGTAAAGATCTGTTTCATGACCACCCAAGGAACCTGAATGTACATAAGTCTATAGGACTCAATGAGGTGCATCTCAGAGTCCTGAGGGAATGGGCTGAGGTAGTTGCCAAGCCTCTCTCCATGATATTTGAAAAGTTATGTCAGTCAGGTGAAGTCCCAGGTGGCTGAAAAAGGGGAAACATTGTGCCCATCTTTAAAAAGGGTAGAAAGGAAAAGACTGGGAATTACCAACCAGTCAGCCTCACCTCTGTGCTCGGGAAGATCATGGAACAGATCCTCCTAGAAGGCATGTTGGAGCCCATGGAGGACAGAAAGGTGATTTGAGACAGCCAATATGGCTTCACCAAGTGCAAGTCCTGCCTGATAAACTTTGTGGCATTCTGTGATGGAGTGACTACATCAGTGGTCAAGGGGAGGATTGCAGATGTAATTTATCTGGATTTCTGTAAACTCTTCTAACTGGTTTCCCACGACATGCTCTCTCTAAACTGGAGAGAGATGGCTTTGATGAATGGACTATTGGATAGATAAGAAAGTGGTCAGGTAGTTGCATCCAGAGGATAGTGGTCAATGGCTTAGAGTCCTGATGGACATCAGTGACCAGTAGTGTCCCTCAAGGGTCCGTATTGAGACCGGTGTTATTTATTATCTTCTCGAATGACACAGATGAAGGGACTTAGTCCACTCTCAGCAAATTTGAAGATGACACCAAGGTGAGTGTTGCAGTTGACAAACCTGAAGGACAGGATGCCATCCAGACTTGGACAAGCTCAAGAAGTGGGCCCATAGGAACCTCATGAGGTTTAATAAGACCAATAAGGTCCTGCATCTGGGTTAAGACAACCCCTGGTATCAACATAAGCTTGGAGATGAAAAGATCAAGAACAGCTGTGCAAAGAAGGAATAGGGAGTACTGGCGAGTGAGAAGCTGAACATGAGCCAGCACTGTTTGCTTGCAGCCCAGAAAGCCAATCATATCCTGGGCTGCTCTGAAACAAGTGTGGCCAGCAATGTGAGGGAGGTAACTCTACCCCTCTAATCCACTCAGGTGACACCCCATCTGGAGTGCTACATCCAGCTCTGGGATCCCTGGCATAGGAAGGACATCAACCTGTTGGAACAAGTCCAGAGAAGGGACACTAAGATGAATGGAGGAATAAGACACCTATCCTATGAGGAAGGGCTGAGAGAATTTGGTTTGTTCAGCCTGAAGAAGAGAAGGCTTCAGAGTGACCTAATTGCCTCCTTCCAATACCTGAAGGCAGCCTAAAAGAAAGATGGAAAGGGACTTTTTCACAAGAGTATGTAGTGGCAGGATAAGGGAGAATGGCTTCAAATAGAAAGAAAGTAGGGTTAGATGAGATATTAGGAAAAAAGCTCTTTACTGTGACGGTGGTGAGGCACTGGAACAAGTTGCCCAGAGAAGCTGAGAATGTCTCGTCCTTGGAAGAATTCCAGGCCAGGCTGGATGGAGCTCTGAGCAACCTGCTGTAGTGAAAGTTGCCCCTGTATACAGAAGGGGAGTTGGAACTAAATGATCTTTAAGATCCTTTCCAACCCAAACAATTCCATGATTCTGTGATTAAGAGCTAATAAACCACTGAAAATAAGCATTTTGCATAAGCCACAAAACACCATTTTTAGTCTTTTTGTATAGCTGTTATCCAAAACAGGGGACTTTATGAAGCTCACTCGACCTTGATATACTGGAAGAAGTTATTTTGTACAACTTTCAGTATTTTGGGAAAACAAATCTTGTTATCAGTTCCCATGTGTGTGAACAACCTTGATCTTACATAAATGTTCCATAAAATCTGATTGTTCCCAGCATACTGTACTGTCTTTCCTTAATCTAAGAAGTAGCTCCTCCATAGACATCTGCACCAATTGCTGACCATTGACTATGAAAGTAAACATTTCAACTAGTGTCGCTGAAATTTTAAAGGAAAAGTCTATTCTTAGTCTTCTAACACTCCGTACTACTCCTGTGACACTGATTCACTTTCCACAGTGTAGAAATGGGGATGAACAAGCAAACTGAGGTTAGAAAGCTCTAGTTTACACTTATTTTCTAGCCAAATGCAATACACATTTCCACAGCTTGTCCTCAGGAGAGCCCGCTGCAGACCTGGTGGTCCCTGGCGCAGGCCGGCAGCGCAGCTGCCGCACAGCTACGGCTGGGAGTTGTGCTGCAATTCACAACAATATCCACCGGATGGCAGCAGCACATAAAGCACAAACTTTTCGAAGGCCAGCACGATCCAGAGTTTTAAACCATGACTTTCTCCAAATTCTGTTTTTCAAAGACGTTTTAGTAGAAATCAGGTAAACAATCTTATTAGAATACTCATTTTATTTGAAAGAAAATAATGCACCCACAATGCACCCGATGCAGCAAAAGCTCCTACTCTTTGTCAGGTGAGTTGCGAAATTTGTCCATGCTCTGCTCCCTTTGAATCGAAACAGAATTTCATGTCAATCATCTTACACAGTGTGACTGGGTGAAAGTATATTTTTAAAAATCTCTACAAAATGCCATTTCTCATATTAATTGTGCCCAATCCTGCTTGTAGATGCAATAAGAACAAAATAAAACAACGGTCTATGCCCGGAAGAGCTTACAAGGTAAGCAAAACCTGGCTCCTCTGAGGTATTTTTTTCTGTTTGTCAAAAATCCAGCTCTCGCCCAGTCTCCAGTGGTTTTCTCCTTATCACTTTGGCTACCACTGGCATGTGGAGGACTTCAGACATACTTTTCTTTCTGTGATGGTGAAGCCAAACTCATTGTGAAAAAGGGGGTAAAGCCTCTGCAGTTCACGTGACTGCAACCACCTCAGGTGGAACACAAGCGAACATATTCTGCACCCCAAGGATGTGACACAGGGCTAGGAAGCATATATGTCATTTACGTCATGTGACAGCAACTGATATTTTGCTTCGTGTCCTTGTTCAGCCTGCAGTTTTTTACATGGTTATCACTCAGGTCTGTCTGTCACAACCATTATTAGCAGGATACACATGCATAGTTCCAGGGGCACTGAAAGTGCACACACTATGCTTCACATCCTCCTGTGCAGCCTCAGGTTCCTCATCCAGTACCTGGCTGCCCGCAGACCTATCGGTGCCCACGTGCCCCTGGAAGGACATTGGCCTACATGCTCTCCACATATTAGCTGTAAGCACTTCAGAGAACCAGGTCATGGAGCATTAAAGACAAAAACTGCTCTGGCAGAGAGCATAACAGGAATAGCTATGTAGCCTATCGTCAGAGAATTCAGCTTCAGTCCTTCTCCAGAACAGACAAATTTTGCACCAAGTTCCAGCCAAATTTTTGCCTTAAGATTCAGTGTATAGTATGGTTATGTATAGCATGCCCATGCTGCAGCACAGCCAGCAGGCAGAGCATAGCAACCTGGAGTGCTGCCCAGATTGCAAAACCTATCTGAAAAGCATGGTGAGAGCTCCCCAATGCAGTGGCTAGACAGCCACTGATAGCTGCATTGGATGCTAGCTTTTTTAAAGCTAGTATACATATTTACTGATTTAAAACTAATTTCTAATGTTTATTTTCTATGCTCTGTACCCAAATCAGAGATGAATATGGGCAAGGGAAGAAGCATGTTCTCTACCATGTACATCACTGAAAAGGATGTAATTTCCAGCACTAGGGAACTATCCTGTGCCTCTATAGAGAGGGTCAGATCTGATGTCTGTGGGCATTAATGGCAGACATTAACCATTCTGAAATCTCCTCCTTTGCCTCTTTCAAGGATATCCCCAGTACAATTTGGTCCACAACTCCGGAAACTTTGTTTAACAGGTTGGCTGGAGCTGCAGAAGGAGGTCATGTCAGGCTTGGTGATACAACCCAACACCATGAATCTCCCACACTGTTGCTGAGAGCAGCAGACACACCCCTGCAAAACTGCCAGCTCAAGAGCAAGGTGGCTACCTACTTTGCAAGCCAGAGCTTCCTGTCATCTCCTCCCTGTCCTACACAAGAACACACTGCCCTAGAAATGCTAAAGGTATAAATGAGTAATCTGAGCTGAATTTGACAGGAAAGGAGAAAAAACTATAGTCAGTTCTCTGTGATAAATCATGTTTCTGCAGTCTGGGAGATTAGGAGTAGTGATGATCTGAAATGGCAGTCACTTTGACAACAGTCTTATATCTTCCCTCAGCTAAATGAAACAGCTTCAAACTTTGACAGGTCCTCCTCCTACTTTTCCTTGAGAGTCAGTATCACTTCCATCTTATTTCAACTGAGCTTCAGCCAATCATCTTTAATTCAGATTTGTGCCACTGCCAAATGTCGGGAGAGATAGGTGATGCTTGTGTCTGCTTCTGATGAAAATGAGAGGTAGAGCTGAATGTCATCAGCCTACACTGTAGATCATGTTACATCAGAACTGCTCCCAGTAGCAGCTGTATTGAGATAATGAATAAAAAATAAGTGATCACTGGGAGCCTCATAAGACTCCCTGCAACTGAGACCACCTCACAAAAGGGAGGATGGCTTCCAGCAACCCTTACAGAGACCTTTGACAAAAATGAGTGAAAAAGCNGAACAATTCACTAGAAACAGCAATTAAATAGGAAAATGGACAGTAACAATAACACCACTACAAATACAGTGTACAAGACAGGTGAACAATTCACATGCAGTAGTTCACCATGTGGAACCTAGAGCCATCTGATTGCACACCCTGCACACCCTGGCAAAACTGGAAAAACCCTATGCCCCTCCATCCCCTCAGCACATGTTGAATGTTGTGAGGTCATGCTGAATTACTCCAGGGTCCTGGCTGTGTCCCTCCTGGCTGTTGCAAAAACTAACTCTGCCCTGGCCAGAACCGGGACAAGCTTCCATGTTTCTGCTAAGTTCTGCAACTTCTGCCTGGTCAGCAGTGCCCAGAGCAACTGGAAAGCCAGAACAAGTACTGACTTTCAAGCACTGCTTTGTAGAGATCAAAAATCACCTACGATGGCTTTATTTCAATGGTAAAAACCATTAAACTCTGTTCAGAAGGTCTAAGAGTGTCAGACTTAGTAAGCTTGCCTCTCTTTGTCAGTGATATTTTCCCAAGGCAAAATGCTACATATCAGTCAGTAGTTGAGAAGTATGTAGAAGATATTTGGAACAGGAATCATGTAGAGTTCTCCAGAGTATAAAAATACATTCAGGATAACACCAGAGGTCCTCTTCTCAGAGGTGTCACCAACAGTGAGGTAAATCAATCCTCTCAAAGCAAAGTGGTGCCATCAGAAAAAGCATGGATGTTCTCACAAAGCTGCCTCAAAGCCTGAGCTGGATGTGGGATTTGGATTTTGCACGTTGAGTTTTGCAGCAAGGTTCAAAGGATCATGCTGTCAGTTGGAACAATTAGTACAGCAGCATGGAGGTCTGTGACCACACAGTCTCTGTTCCTCCTGTGCTCTGTTGAGGGAGGAGAGGTAGAGATGGAAATAATAGAAAAGTTCTTTCAAGGACTCAGTACAACTTCTGAACACCTAGATTTAATTACAGAGTTTTTCTTGTTTAAAAGGCTATCACTTGATCTAAATCAATCTTTCCTTTCTTAAGTATTTGATTGTCCTCCTGGGTACCTAAGATATTTTATGACATTTTTCCCCTTTTAATTTAAACAAGAGCAGGTTTTATAAGTTTCACTGGGCCATCTGCCTTAAGTATGCGGTCTGTGCATATCCTTTCCCACTAGGATGAATGAGCCTGCTGCAGTAAGAGCTAAAATATGACATATACATGCAACAAAATGACATAAATGTGCAATGACTTTTAAGAGTTTTCTCACTAAAAATTGTACAACCCCCTAAAGTTCTTGGGAGCCTGCTAGACCTGAGGACTGAAGGCAGGGTATTCCTGACATCACTGCTGGGTGGCACAACCTTACAGAAACCATTTCAGAAGTCTACCAGTCTTCCTGTCTTTGCTGCCCATGTGGTTTCTGTACTGTGAATGCGACATTGCCACATCCTGAGTCTCCATCTTTATATCCATTGCTAGACTTAGACATACATAAACGTGTGAGATACATCAAGGCAGACCATGGCAAAGTGAAGCAGACAGGGTATTCTTAAGAGCTACAAAAGTAAATTGTCTTTCCAGGAGGACTTCTCTGAAGAAAACAGACAACTCAGCGCTTTTTCCAGACAGGAAAAAGACACAGGAAAGTTTGAAGACTCATCATTTCACAACTTTGCTTTACACTTTGCTCTTTTCTCTCTGCTTCTTTCTGTGACCGCAGCACTTTGCTGCCAGAGTTATTCAGGACACAAAATGCCTTAAAATGCAACAGCTTCCTTTTATTATTATTTACAGATCCCTTATATATGAAATGGGAAAGAACAAGAAAGTTTTTACATGATTCATATATATAAGATGGGAAAAATATGGGCTGTGGCATCATAAAACAAATGTAGGCAACCCAAAGCAGCTAAAGAAGGTGCACATCTCCTTTGTGCCAGGTCACCTACAGAAGATAAAACTGTTGGAGGGATCTGTGAATCTATTATTCATCATGATTTATGAAGAGAGAACTTGTTATTTGGAGACTGTATGTTATTATGAACCAATGACAAATTTAATTATAAATGGCATTTGGTATCAACACAAAAATAGTTGTAGGACATTTTTAAGTTCAGCTCCCAATTTTTGATTACAGCTTTAGCAAGTCTTCCCTTTGCCTGTCTCTTTGTCTTTTCCTTTCCTTTAATATATACTTAACACTAAAAGTCACTGTTATACATGAAGAAAAACAGTGTTATGTTGGCAATACATCAAATATGAAATATGAAATAGCTGTTCACTTCTTAATACTGAAACCAGACAAAGGTACACAGAAAATCCTGTACTCTGTTAAGCATATGAAATATATGTACCTTTTCTTCTTGTACTTTTGAAGACATTGTTCCTTCCATGGCAGGCAAAATTTACAATGGATATGGATAATAAACAGAATTCACATTCTCAGCACTCAGTCAATTAAAAGAAATACCAATTGCATTCTGCGAACATTGCCATGGTGCCAAATGATCAGAGGAGTTGGCGAGTAGGAGGAGTGAAGGTGTGAGAATTGAAAAAATTCCTACTTGATAAGTCACAGGAGTTAACGTGTTAGCTCAGCAGCAGGGAAGCTGGGACGCTCCCAGCTGCTGCAAAAACTATATGAATGTGATCCCTGGCACCACTAGTTGGGACAAGATGAATCACAAGCGCATTGGTAGCAAGCTACTATGTCACAGAGGGCCAGATGGAGGTGGTTACTTGCCTGATTGATTGCCTCTTGGGCTACCAAGGGCTTTTCCAGCAGGCTAATGCTTTTCTGTTGGCACTGTGGTGCCTGGGAGCAGTGCCTGCTTGGGTCAGCATCGTGCAGGAATTGCTGCCTTTCCAGTGCATGACCATCCCACAGAGTAAGCAGGAAGTATGCTAGGAATGAGGGGGAATGGGTGACTACAACATGCACTGAAAGAACACCTTTCGCATGCCTCCCTTATAGGCGCTGCTCTTAATGAATTTTCAGGTGGATGCTGAGTTAACGGGGGTGAGCGGCAGCATTGAAACATCCTTTAGTTGTACCCAGTGCTTTACAAAGGCTAATAGAAAAAGGAAGGAGCAGCAGGATAGGAGGGGGAGAACAAGGTGGGAGAGGAGAGGGAATGGAGGGGAAGAACAACTTTATTTTTCAAGTGCTGAATACAAAAGCTCTGCAACAAATGAGTTTACATGCAAGCCTGCATCTTCTCAGGGCAAAGATACAGTGAGTGAAGTCAAGTATTTCTCCTTACCCTGCCCAGCCAGCTTTCTCAACTGTGAGCTTTAGAATATAAACAGCCAATAAGTAAGGACAATAACTGTAGTTCCTGCTGAGAGCTAACTCTGCCCATCATGCATTTGCTGGGTCCTAATACAGGACAGTGAATAAAGCTTCATTACAGAACAATGGAGTTAGCTGCCAGAGACTACAGATTTGAATAAACAACAAATAAGCAACATCTGCTCCAGCATATGTGTATGGTAAAAAAAAAGTCACAAAATAAAAGAATTTGTAAATGCCAAAAGCAACACTAAACTGCCAGTGCTACTGTAGAGTGAATTTTTAATTGCACATGCATACAGGCAGGCTGAGGGTATTAGTCTCACATATGTCTGGTTGCTGCCAACCTGGGACTATAGATGAATTTAATTAAATACGGATTATCCCTTCTCCCCAGTACAATTACTTATTTATAACAATGATAAAATTGCCTAATAAAAAAATATTGTAATATTTTTAAAAACAGAGCTAGCAAACACTCTGCTTTTCCTGTAAGTCATTCAGGGGTGTTTGGGGGTTTGAGCGTCTTTTAGAATTAAGTCTTGGGATTCTGCCAAGACAGAGGAGAAAAAAAGCCTTATCATAAAGCCTTCTGCAGTTAAACAGCTAGAATCTACATTATAAAGAAATATAAAGAAGACACATAGCAGCCAGGGAATTGCTTTCATGGGGAATGCAGAAAATTAGGCAATTGGACTAAAATTGAGGCCAGGTTACACAGTCACAGGACAATACCACTGGGATAGGTACTTCTATAAGTCACTCATCTCTAATATGCTCCATCTAGGCAAAGTAGTCTGTTCCTTTCTATCTCTATTTCCTCTCATATTTGGAAGCTCACACTTTCACTCATGTGAGTTCTCATTTCAGTAGGGTCATGTCAATCTCCCACATCTTCATCATCACTCACACCCTTTCCAACAGAGCCCATGGCCAAATGAGAGTGGACCCTTATGGTATCAGCCTTGAAAAAGAGGCAGCCTGTGCCCTAGGGAATTGGAGGTCAAATACAAATTCAGGCATGCTCTCACAGAACCTGAGGTTTTCTTTGTGTAGGCTCCTGATGGACTCTATTTCCCACTTGCTCCTATTTTGAAGACCCCTACTTATGGGTCTAAGCTACATTCTGCCAAATTTGATAGGAACTTTCTTAAAAGCTAGGTATTATTCACTAATAATATTACTTTCACAACTGGCAATTTTTAGACTTTTTCCATGACGCACAGCAAGTTGAAGTTGCAAAAAGACCTCTTTGGGCATAAAGGGGTATGCCATTTAATAGCAGTGGAAAAAAGAGAAAGAATATTAAAAAACCTGCAAAACAAAGCTGAAAATCTCCACTTTAAATTTAGGCCAAGCATCAATGAATTTAAAACAACACAGAAAATGAGAGAGAGAGGTATTATGGTATTTAAACAAAACTTTAAAATAGCATTGTGGTTCTGCAAAGGCATACATCTTATATAAGTTCAGTTCACTTGTATGATTTTGGTTGATCACTTAACTGAAATCCAGGCTTACCAGAATTAAATCAAATAATTGCTGTCTGTGTTTTCTGTAATGAAATTACTGCTAAACACATGCTTTTTCCTGGGTCATAAGAGTATTTAGAACATACTAGTTTTTTTCACCCTTGTCTTTTGATTGTTATACCTGTACAACCCATTAAATCCTCTAAGGCCCTCCATAATTAAATAGTGCAGTCATTTTTTAGAGAGAGACAAAGAAACAAAGAAAGGATTTGTGTCTCTGTTCTTGCCTTTTGAATTCTTTTCCCATTGGGCTATGTCCACATTCTCTTTTTTTAGTTTATCACTGAACTTTTATTCAAATGGTGCTTTATATTGCACCAGTGCTGGAGAATCACTATTCTTTTGGTAGATACTGCTATGAGCAAAACTACTGCTATGGGTTCTCATCTTAGTTCATGAAGATCAAGACATCCATCAGAAAACAAAACGAAAGTAACCTCATGTAACTGAGGTGACAAGTTTGAATAGCAACAAAGACCCAGCATTAAACCCCAAAAGTTGCTGAAGATATATGTAGACAGACTGGACATATACAGCTCTGACAGAATACCATAGGTGTGCAGCCTATTACATTGTTAAACAGCACACCACCAACAACAACCCTTCAGCAAAACAGCAAATATATTTATAATTTGAAAACACAAATAAATGCTCCAGAACTGAGGAATTCATTATCCTATTCCATCACCTTTACTGGGCTCTAGCATAAACCAAGAAAACCCCACACATTTTGACTAAAACACTGGCCTCATTGAAGTCACTAGGATATATGCCACTACCTTCAACAGGCTCACAATTTCATTCCTGCAAATACAGCTATCACTCTAGACAATGATACCTGTGAATGCCCAGCACCAGTGGCTATCTGAATTTTTTCTCAGATACCTGTGTAGGAACTTGGGTTGCTATATTATTTGTACTGGCTTCACAAAAGTAACGTAGTGCACAAAAGGTGAGGGCTCACCAAATTTCCAGCTTTCTCCTTTGCCATCTTCTACTTGCTACTTATTAGTTCTTTCACATTAAACTTATGTCCTATTTAGAAAAACCTAAAACCTGTCAGTCCTGCTCTAAGCACTGGATAGGAAGGGCCTCTAGGGAGCCAGGACAGGTATTTCCTGCTTTGGAGACTGAACAGCCATTTCTCCAGTACTGCCATCCCTGACAGCAAATGTTTCTCAGGATCCAAACTCAGATTGCCCCAAACGATGGTGTGACGCCTCGTCCAACTGCTTTGCTGTTAATCCTTTCGTAAGATCCTTTCCAACCCAATTTGAGAATACAAATAACACAAAACAAATAACACAATTCACTGCTATGTCATCTCATATGGTGATTCTATGTGATATAGTAGACACAGATGATGGGGTAGAGGCCATGCTGCCACCAGAAAGTTCTGGCTGAATAGTCCTGTTTGAGTGGGATACAGAGTGGCTGCAGAGCTACTATCTCCAGGCTGATTTACCTCCCAGGGATCTGAGAGCTGGGGTAGAAGGAGTCACCTGAGTCTGGCAAATAATTCACCAAGCAGGAGCACGTATTTAGTGTTGCTTGGTAGATGAAAAGGAGTAAAAAGAGGACTGCTTAAAGCATCAGACAGGGACCCCACATACTCAAAGCTGTACATGCGAGATATCCTTTTCATGTGCACTCATTGTGTTTCCTTGACAAGCTAAGTATATTTTACAGCCCTATGATTCATCAAGTCATATAATCTAGACTGTCAGGTCTAGAATGACACATTCAAATGTCAGAGGTGATGAGAGCAGAGAGAGAAAATGTATTGTCAGGTAAATTTTAGAAGCAGCTACATGACAACAGTGTTCTAAAAATAAAAATGGGCAAATCATTTCTCAACACTCACCTGAAGTGGTGTCAGGAGCATTTCCACATAGAGTTTCATCCTCAGAACTCTGAATCTGAAAAGGAAGAGACGAGGAAAAAATCCTTATTGATGGTAATGACTTTTATAGTACACCTTATGAGGGGAGTTAGGAGTAAAAACACAAAACAAACAAAAAAATTCTGGATGTTTGAAAGCAAAAACATAACATCTTTCACATGGTTCCATTTTTGTTGTCTCCTCATTAAAATAGTCTCAGAACCTTTCCAAATATAACTTTAAAAGAAGAAACCCAAGAAAAACTCTTGCCAAAGAGTGTGTCTAAGGTCAGATATTATTTTTTTTTCCCTCTAGGAATGAAGACTCATTTGACTTTTTCAAAGTATTAATGAGAATATCATGTCATGGTGCTGCATAAACTCCTTCAGAAAAAACCAATTAAGATCTATTAGATACAAGTAATATGAACATTGATGTTGGGTGTGTTCTCTGTGCAGTCTGTAGCTTAAGGTGATCTCTAATTCTCTTTGTCAAAGGCTAAAAGAACACAAGGATCACTGTAATGTGCCTACGTTATAGTTTCAGCATGTCGTTGGAATTCCTTCCAAAAAAAGCTTGGAGAAAACGCCTAAGTTCTGTGAAGATGGTTAACAAAGGAAATTATGAATATTCATATGCCTATGTAATGACTTAGCCCAGAGCCTTTTCTTCTGGTCTCTCCCCAGGCCAGGAAGGGGAGGGAAGATGGCTGGGAGGAGCTGCTGGGGGTTTCTGTTTTTTTCTGCGCAGGCTCAGTGTGTCGGTGGAGGGAGCTGGCATGGAAACACACTGGGTCTGGCATCAGGGGAGAACTGGGACTGTGTCTCTCTATCTCTGACTCGACCGTTCACCTGTTGGGGCATGTGCACTGCAGCAGCTGCAGTGAGGAAGAGAATGCGCCTGCTTTTCTGCACTATGGAGTCGGGGCTTCTGCCGCTTCGCCATCGATCCCACAGGAACTGACCGGCTAGCTGTGTTCGCCATCTTGCCTGAGAGAGGGGCCAACAGGACAAGGCACGACATCACCACCTGCTGTCCCTAAATATAATTGCATCCTTTTTAGGATACCAGAGGACATTAACTTTTGTTTTCCTTTTTCGTTTAAAGGGTTTATTACAAACTGTTTTGTTTGGTCCTTTCTGGACATATACATATACATATATAGATATATTGTACTTAAGAACTGCTATCCTTTTCCTATATATTTTTCTAATTAAAGTTCTGTTCTAAATTTAAAGGAGAGGGGTTATTTCTATTGGTTTTTTGTGGCTGTCCTTCTTTTGGGAAGAAGGCCTTTCCTTTTTTCTCTCTCGGCCAACATAGATATCTTAGTTCTCCCCTGAACTAAGACAGCCTGTTACTCTGTTTCCCACACATCTGCTACTGGCCATAGCCAGACTACTAATTTAGGTGGCCCCATGGTATCAGACAATACATGGTCTTAATTTAATGGCAAATAATGACAAATTCAGTGGTAGAGAATACTACCTGGACTGCCTGGACTGTGCCCCTCCTCAGTAGTATCTGCAAAAGAACAGAGTTGCTCTTTCCTGTTGGGCAGGTTGGCTTCCCAAGTGCCAGTGAGCCCTGTTTCAGTAGGATTGTTTGCCAAGAAGCCCTTTACAGGAGCTAACTTATTCTTCTTCACTTCACTTGTGTGACCACAGGTCTGACCTCTGCAGCATCCAGCTGACTGGTCTTATCCATGCCAGTGTCCTGTGCCTTGCTCTACTGGATATTGAACATCAAACAACAAAGATGTGAGGGTACTGGATACATGCTCAAGTACTTCCAGCAGTCAAAAATGTGCAGAATGGGATGCAACATGGTTATTAAAAAACATAATTTGAAATAATCAAGTACAATGATTATTCAAACTCGTCACTGCCGAGACACACACGAAGTACTTCATTTAAAAGTGGCTACATTTTTCCATTTGCTTCCAGAGGACCTCTTCAGATTACACAGAGACATCATTGCATAGTTCTCTATGTTAGACAAACATGCAAGGTTGAATTCCTTGTGTCAAGTGGAGCTGAATATTGCTCAATGTGAATAAAAGTTACAGAATTCAGCCTGAAATTCTCCAGTTGTCTGGGCCAGACTTGGATGCCATTTTTGAGGACCTACTGAAACTCATGTGAATAAAGTTATTTAAATCTGACCTCAAATGTTCATGGCTGGCAGCTTTCCAGGATAGCTGCCAAATGCATAGAGTCATTAAAATCGACAGCAGAAGCTATGTTCTCATTTTCACAGGAGTGCAAAGCAAATAACTTATCCCCCAGAAACTCATAGCCCATATCATATAAAGGTTCCCAGATTTGTTTCATTTTACTAATCTTCTGTAATTTCAGGGCCATTTTTTCCCATAGTACAGTATATAAAGGTAAGCCAATAATGTTTTATCTAAGGGATCTCGGAGATCTTTGATGCCTAAAATCCTGGAAGATAGGCACTCAGAGAAAACATTAATGCAGAAAGATAGACAATACCTTTATTGGGAGTTCAGAGGCTTTGGGCCTCCACTGGGCCTACAAAATGCGCATTGTTTCAACAAGGATCTCTGCATCCAAAAATCCCCGAAGAACCCCGCCCTCAGAAAGGTTACAGTTTTCATACTCTTCCTAACAATTAACATATTAGATATTTATACCCAATCATAATTTCTAATTCTCTCAGTGGTCCATCCATCAGGGTTCTAGCCTATGCCTCCTGAACCACCTCCAAGGGTTTCTGGGCTCTTCTATTGTTTTGACTTCAAGTTATCTTGCAGGTGTCTCTGAAAAAAATCATGACTTTCAGAAAGCCTGAGAATATGTGAGAAAATCACTTTAGTAACTTCTAACACCACTTAATATGTGAGCAAGAAAACCTATAGTTCTAAAACTCTAAAAATCTACAAAATACACACCAAACCTTTAGGCATCATCTTCATCACTACAATACTATGAAGTTATTTATACAAAGAAACACAATGCATTTTCTTGCATGTTGTGTCAGTACCTATCCCAAGGCAGCAAATACGCCACCAGAACTCCTCCTTCCTTGAGAGATTCATTGAGCACAGTAGATGGCAAAATGTTAACTTTCTTGGCTGTCATTTCTCTTAAAGAGCAGTCGCATTTTCTCTATGCAATCTCTATGCAGGCTGTTGGTAAAGCTGCTTCACTGACAATTAGACAACAAGGATTAGACAACAATTTAACATGGATCTGAGTCCGTCTGTAGTATCAAGAACAAATACTGTGACATATAATTTCTGATAGTTACTATATTTCAAGAATACTTCTTTTTGTCTTTGCCCCAGACATTGTCTGGTTTTTCACACTGGAGGAAAATTTAGCCACTGTTTAAAAATATTTTCACTTCAAATTTTTTAAAGGAGTTATCTGATCTATCAGTACATGTTACACAGTGTTGTACACTTTCCATTTGCATAAGTTTGGAATTTCAAAATAAATAACTTTTCACATGCTGGGGGGGGGGCATATCCACTGTGCTACCACATGCATTCTGTGTAAAGCATATTTTAGCCTCAATACTTCATCTGGCTCCCACTACTTCAGGCCATAAACATGCCAAGTGCTAATCTCCTTTGTCTGACAGTAGCACAGTAGTCCAGTCACTCTTTTGATTTGAACCAGAACAAAATTTGTTACAATTTGTTTTTTTTTTTACCCACTGCTTAGCTTTTGTAAATTATTTCAAAAAGCTTGAGACACCTAAAGAACAAATCAAGAGAAATTATAAATGAATCACATAAAACCCCCTTTACTCTTGTGCAATGTAATAAATGCTCAGGTCATAAAGAAATTCTGTCAGGGACAGCCTTGTTTCATGGACTATTTGTCTCCAAACAAGTAGTCCTTTCAGTTTCTAGGTGTGTTCCCCAAGGATCACACCTCAAATAGGCAAGAGGCTGTAAGGTCTCTTTAGTGTCTGCAGTCTGCTGCAAAACAGTCTAAAATGATAACACAGATGACATAAACACAGATTCATTTTAACTAGAAACTTAAGGTGATACTGTAAACAGGATCAATAAATCTTCAGTAGCATCTGCATGTTTTATCAAGTTTTTAAAGACTTTATGGTAAACTGTTTCTTAATTTTGGAGGGGAAACACATTTTATTGCTTCTTCCTTAAATCTGGTATTACATAGGCTGAAGAAGTTATCTACATGAAAGACTTGGAAAGTCTTCAGTAGGTCCACAATGAAATGTATGAAAACAGAACATTTCCAGACCCAGTAAAAAAATTTCAATCAACAAATTTTTTCACAGCAAGTGGGAGAATTTGAAAAAAAAACCAAACTAAATTTTCAGTGGGAAAATTAAGACATCTGAAATTGCTCAATTATTCTCAGGGGAAATAAAAATGAAATTTCAGCATTATCTACTTTGTCATATATTAAAATATTTTCTTTTTTTTCTGGATTGCTCAACTCTAGTCCTGACAATACTGCCTTTGCTTGAATCAAAGCTGCGCTTCAGAGGTGGAATTTACCAATTTGTACATCCTTTCTCTTTTAGGAATGGATTACGTATGTCTCCCCTCTTCTAGCTGACATGTGGTAGTCACAGGACAACAATGTATAGTGGGGAATGGTATCTCCCTAATACCTCACAGCGAGGAGTGAGACTTGAACTACAGTTCCAGTGAGGGGCTTGCAGCAACCAAGACAGACAGAAATAAGTGTGGAAAATTGTCTCAGTTCAAGGGGATAACTAAGATATCCATGTTGGCCAAGAAATAATCCCTCTCCTTTAAATTTAGAAAATAGGACTTTAATTGGAAAAGTATATATATATGAAAAGGATAACAGTTCTTAACCACTGTATCTATATCTATCTATATCTATATCTATATCTATATCTATATCTATATCTATATCTATATCTATATCTATAT
>VWZF01006121.1:0-40707 GCA_013396755.1 Sclerurus mexicanus | reverse complement strand
GCAGAAACCCCGGCCACTTCCCCCTCCTCCCCAAGCTGTCCTCCTTCCCCCTCCCAGCCTGGGAAGAGACCAGAACAAAAGGCCCTGGCTAAGTGATTAACATCAGGATTTGAATATTGATTATGCCCTTTGTTAACCATCTTTACAGACACTAAGGCATTGGCTCCAAGCTTTTTGAAAGGAATTCCAATGAGTGTTGAAACTATAACAAAAATCCACAGTAACAAGACATCACACTGCAAGTAAATTTAGATATGGCAGTATAGAAAGGTGGTACTGAAACAATGGTTTGGGGGTTTTTTATTATTAAGCATTAGATAGAAACATTTCATCATTTCTGAACTAAGGTGTTCAGAAACTTGAAGTTTTAAAAGGGTTTAGGAATCAACATATTCAGAAATGCAATTACTTTTCACTTAAAATTTCTGACTGTCAGGTGACTATTTCTTCAGTTAGGAAGTCACTAATATCACTTCTAATGAAGGCAGGAAAATTTTCACTGCTACCAAAAGATGGGGATGAGCTTTTCTTTTGGATCTGGCTGAGAAACTGAAATGGTGAATGATGTTTCTGAAAACTCACCTTTTTTTTTTTTTTTGGTGAACTGAACCTTTTGAAAACAGTGATGATGCTGAGGATATAGCACTGAGTGAACGGAAAATTCATAAATGACTCAATAACAATCCATATTTATTTTAGAAGGTCTAAACTGCAGTGAAAGAGGCCTAGAAAACTATATTCTTGGAAAAGACAGACAGAAACAGAAAATTACTGTAATACGAAATGATTGAATGAAATATGAAAATGGACTTCCACTATGGAAGTCCTTAGTTTCTATTACCTCTCTCCTTTTTTCTTCCAGGTTTCTTGTCTTTAATGTTGTACCTATAATCTTTCTCCCTATTTCTTCTGTTTTCAGAGTAACATGTTGTACCAAAACAATTAACTCTCTTTGCTGACTCAGATAATATGAGAATGCAAATTGACAAGATAACCTCTCAAGCATTCGCTAACTCAGATTAAGCAATTTCTTCCTTTTCTTCCTAGAGGCAAATGAGAGGGATTTAGACTGCATTAGCATTGCAACGGTTCAGTGATAGTAAATCAAAGAGGGTGACAATAACTGAAGCATCCATAACTGAAGCATCACTGTCTCTGGGATCAGTGTTTAATACCGTCTTGAAATCTCCAGAAGTGGCACATGTCTGCTCCACTTTGACACTTTCATTCCAATGCTCTGGTGAAGCAGTCCTCCAGCAGTAAGGAGTTTGGAGTTCCCTAAATTCTTCATGGAGAGGTAAATGCTGTGAAACATCTCTAGACCTGAACCTTCTACTTAAATTACAGAGGACAATATTTTTCTGAAGGCCTTCAAAAGCACATATTCTTCTCATTGACATTACAGGGAATGTAGAAGATTGTACATTACAATACTCTGCTTTAGAAGAGCTGACTCAGATACCTAAAAATTTAGATATAGCATTGGTAGTGAAGGCAGATAGACTAGATCCTATTCTAGAAATGCAATCCATTAAAAAATCTAATAAACATGAATCTGCAACTCCTCCTTATTGCTATACATCAGAGCAAAAGAGATAACCTAGGATTAGCAAGGTTGGAAAAACACCAGTTTGCAAACAAATGTCATTTGAGGATATTCCTCAGACATTTGAAAACTAATCCAAATACAGTCCTTTTTATCTGTAAGTCTTCTCCTGGAACACCTGCTGCACGAAGGGACTTGTGCATGACTTATCTGCATGGTCACTGAGACAGTCTGGCTTCTTCAGAGAGATGTTTAAAGTGGTGGCTGGATGATGACCTGCAGGAGTTGCCTGACTCTCTTCACTTTCTATGGAAATAGAAATACTACAGTGAAGCAACTAAATACAGTGCTTTGGATAAATGCCTAAAATTTGGTGCTGTGAACCAGGCTGCAGTTAATCACTGGATATGTAGAAATATGTAGACAGTGAAAAAAAGATGTAAGTATCTCTGAAGGATCCCATCTCTCTTGACTAAATGGTCCCAGCCCAGGCACATACGTAGGAGGCCCAAGCAGATGGTGTGAAAACCCCCTCCCAAACTGTCAAAAGCAGGATATTATGTTTTGATGAACATCACACCCAAAGGAACAGAAATTCATATCTTACTTCACAGCAACTCCTTCCTACAGATGAGCCATTAACATGTACTAAGGGTGCTCCCACTGAGGATGACTGCAGGACAAGTAATTAAATTACACCTTGGCTAACAACTGTCTGCTTTCACTATGCAAACTCCTTCTCTCAGAGGCTTTCATCTGCTCTCATTCCCTTCTAGTTCTCTACCTTCTAGGTCTTCATCCACCAGCATAGGATCATAGAATGTCTTGGGTTGGACGGGACCTTAAATGTAATTTAATTCCAACCCTCCTGCTCTGGGCAGGAAGACCTTTCACTAGGCCAGGTTGCTCAGAGCCCCATCCAACCAAAAAATAAAAATGGTGCTTTGTGGCTTATGCAGAATGCATATTTTCAGTGAAGGTTTATTAGCTCTTAATCATATAATCGTAGAATTGTTTGGATTGAAAGGGATCTTAAAGATTGTTTAGTTCCAACTCCCCTTCTTGTAGACAGGGACAACTTTCACTACAGCAGGTTGCTCAGAGCTCCATCCTGGCCTGGAACACTTCCAGGGATGGGGTATCCACATGTTCCAATGCCTCACCACCCCCACAGTAAAAAGTTTCTTACTAACATCTAATCTAAATCTGCTCTTTCAGTTTGAAGCCATTCTCCCTTATCCTATCACAGCATGTCCTTGTAAAAAGTTTCCTTCCATCTTTCTTGTAGGCTCCCTTCAGGTACCAGAAGGCTGCAATTAGGTCACTCTAAAGCCTTCTCTTCTCCAGGCTGAACAGTCCCAATACTCTTAGCTTTTTCTCATAGGATAGGTGCTCCATCCTTCTGACCACCTTGGTGACCCTACTCTGGACAGTTTCCAAAAGGTCTTTACTTTGCCAGGGACCCCAGAACTTGGTGCAGGACTCTAGGTAGGGTATGGCCTCAGTAGAGTGGAATAGAGGGGGAAAATCACCTCCCTTGATCCTTCCATGGTCACAGGAAGATTTTTGTATTTTATGCCCTTTTCCAACATTGTTTTGGAGGGACTGTCTCTTTAAGAACAAATTCTCGCCCCTTCTTGCCAGAGCCTGGAGGAGGAAGGAAATAAAAAAACCCATCCAGGCGTAGAGCAGAAACTCTTTCTCTCCCCGAGACCACATGGGTGTGCCTGGAGAGTCCATGTGGCATCATCCTTTCCCATGGTCCCAGCCACTGCTGCCACCATTGTCAGACCTGCCAGACCTGCCACTCCTGCCCAGGCCCTCTACCCAGACCATCACCACCACTCACCCTCCACTGCAGCTGAGGAGAAAACAAAAGTGAAGGGTCCACTGCCGCCTTGTGGGACCACCATTGGCCCATGCCACCACTGGACTGCTCTCACCCACCACCCAGCCAAGCCACACAGGGCAGCACCAGTGCTAGAGGCAACATGTGGCAGAGAACAAAGAGTTTCTGAACTAACACCACTGCTACAGTCAAGACTTGAACTTGAACAGGCAAGGTAGTGTGGGCAGTTTAATAGTATAACTCCTTGTGAACAACACAGTTTTCCTAGATTTTTGCTTTTGCCCTGTTTCTCATTGTTTTCTTCTGCTTAGTTGCGCAGAAGGGGGTGGTTGGCTGGGACGACCCTCCACCAGTTTTTTTTCCCCTTTGTTCCCAGGGGGCCATGTGGAGTGAACTCCCATCTTTCTGAGTAAGCTATTTCCTTTTTATCTTTGTCGTTGCAGCTGTTTCATTGTCAGTAAACTGTTATTTTTTCACTTATAGCTCCTCGCATTTTGCCTCTCTGTATTGATGGGAAATAAAAAGGAGAGGGAATTCATTTTATTGGAGTTCACGCACCAATATTTGTTTTTAAACCAAGACAACCTGCTGGACACACTGGTTTTGATGCAGCCCAGAATATGTTTGGTTTTCTGGGCTGCAAGCACACATTGCCAGCTCATCCACCAGCACCCCCTAGTCCTTCTCAGATGGGCTGCTCTCAATCTGTTCATCCCCCATCTTATACTTATAGTGGGGGTTGCTCCAACCCATGTGCAGCGTCTTGCATTTTGTCTTATTAAACTTCATGAGATTCCCACGGGCCTACTTCTCAAGCTTATCCCTCTGAATGACATCCTGTCCTTCAGGTATGTCAACCACACCACTCAGTTTGGTGTCATCAGCAAATTTTCTGAGGGTGTACTCAATCCCAGAGTCCATTGGGACTCTGAGCCATTGACTACTACCCTTTGGATGCAACCATCTAACCTATTTCTAATCCATTTAAGAGTCTTCTCATCAAATCCATCTCCATCCACTCACATTGACTACCCTCTTTCCCTCTCTCTCAGGAGTTACAGAGAGAGAAGTAAAGTGAGAGCTGAGAAACCTGTTTGATATGTCAGTTTGCTGTAAATATTGAAATGTATGCTATAAAAAGAGAAAGAAAAACACATTTTCCACAATGCTTTGACATTTCTGTTTCAATTCTCATTCCATCCATACTGCTTCTTTGGTGCAATTCTAAATGGGAATGCATGAACTGTGTGAGAGATACTACTGAGCATCTTAAGTAAACAGAAGATTTTAAAAGCCATCTGGCTAACCTGTGCCACAAACTTGTGGGGATATGAAGTCAAAATAGGACTTTTCAGATGGATGATATACTAGCAGATTAACAAACTATTTTAATGCAAATATATCTTTAGGCTGAAGACCTTGTATTCATTTCTTAACAGCAAAATATACAAAGCAAGAACTAAAAGCATCTAAGTGAGTAAAAATCAAGACTGTGTGCTTCAAATGGTGCAATTGTTTGTACTTAAAATATGATCCTTATCAATATCTTAGGGCATATTTGAACCACAAAACTGTTAGGCTCTAGTTACATATTTGTGGGTCTAATGCACAAGTTCTGGCAGCTCTAGCCACAGGAAGTTAATATCTTGTTATCTGGTCTGCACATTGCTTTGTAAGAGGCAGCGAGGGTAAAGGGGAACCTAGACACCTGTCAGGCCTGACTGAATTCAATATCCTGTCTGTTGGCTTACATCACCAGTGATGGTGGGTACATATTAAGGTACTGACAGTTAAGTGGCTGAGGAAATGGACCCATACAATTCTACCACCTCTGCAACACCAAGAACAATCTCTGTTCATGGCGTAGGTCTTATAGAGGATGTACAGTTTTGTTTTAAAATGTCACAAGTTGGTAGCTTCAGCACATAAATCAGTCCACAGCTGAGTAGACTTATACAGTACTTCAGATATATTAGGAAGATATATTAGGAAGTATTGTTGCCACAAAGGAGCACATGAAGTTCCTCAATGTCTCCTAAATACATGTCCCTTTTTCATGAATTTCCTTTCATAACGATCTTCTTCCCTACCTTCTCAGTTCCCAAACTACTTATGGCTAAAACTTCTCCTTTTGCCAAAATTTCTCTCCTTACCATATAAATTTGGCCTCTCAATGTCCATCCGCTGTTTCTGAGCTTCCAAAAAGACTTGGATGTTGAACCCTTTTGCTACAGAAGCACCACTGAAGAACCGAGGAGGGATTTTTGTGCAGACATCAGGTTCTTCTGTGCCAAATCCCAAATTAAGCAGAATCTCCACTGGATCCTTTTCCCAGAAAACCAGCCATTCAGTGATGCTGCAGTGAAAACATCAGGTTTATTTACATCACTGTCTTGGTACTACCTTTCTCTTGCATTAGCTATCATATGGTCTTGTTTTTCATAAGTAATTTTCTTCCCCTCTTGTGGGGACTACTGCTTAAGTGAGAGTAGTCATTTTGGGTCACTTTGTTAAAAGACTAATATACATTCCTCTACCCAGAGGAATCTGGTGGCATTACATCTAGGGAGCTTAGCAAGTAGAACATTAATAAAAGGTGTAGGTTCACAGCTGTGCAGGTTCCCTTCTCTCTAGACACAACACAGACAAGGCACGCTGCAGCTGCCACAAGAATTCCCAGTGTTTTATCTTACAGGGGATTCAGAGACCACTACAGCTTCAGGTAGGTTTTGATTTTTGCACTGGTGCAAATGCATCAGAAATCAGACACCTGTTATTGAGAAGGTTATTTTGCTCTTGTTTAAATAAATGAGTCCATGGCTTTTACAAATCGAGACCTTGACTGCTTATTTAAAATTGTACTCACATTTGCTGATCCCTTGATGAACTAGTACCTGATACTCCTCACTGGAAATACATGGATGTAAACTAACCTCTTGGGTGCACCAGTGGGCATGAGTGAGTAGGAAGAGCTGATATTCTTGCATCTTGACATAGCTGGACTTTCTGAAAACTCTTGTAGGGACCTAGTTGGTAAAAAAGCAACCATGAAATGTGTTTACTTATGTACTCCTCTGGGATGTCATTATGATTTTTTCTTAGGGTAAACATTTGCATTTTGTCTTGGTTTATAATGATACATAATAGCAATGCCTTAGAAGAGGGGTTGACATGACTGTGGCAATACGCTTATTCTCAAGAACAGTATGTTACAGTAGGTGTGAGAATGTAGGTGTGAGGTACCAGTTAATTATAAAGGTGGCAGAATGGCTCACTTTTGACAGATGGTGAATCTTTGGGAAACCTTTAGGGAGTACGGTTTCTCTAGCCACCTACTTCAAAAGATATAATTGCTCATAACAAAGTTTTGGAGAGACAAGGCACAATGAGTTGCAGCAGGAGTGGCACTTGAGAATGATTCTCTGGTTCACTTCTTATTGTGTCTGTATTTGTTAATCTGCAGGGAAATAACTGTTTTTCAAAGCACTAACACTGCAAAAGAAATATCCCACAGCATGATAGTCTTTCTCAACAGGTTTTTTCATACCCAACTTGAATTTTACCTAAATACCTACCAAAATCACAAGCAAATGTTTATATACAGTGGAAGCATTGTGCTGATAAATCTTTTATCATTGCAGGTTATCTATCAACTCACATCTTAAACAGGCCTAGAGGGATATGTAGAATTTTGAACTAATACTGTTTATATCAGTTTGGGAGAAGGAAACTGCAAAGAAGAATTAAAAATAATTTGTTTTTCTTACCTTTTTTCCCCCTCAAAACAGAAATCTTTCAAGCTAGAGAAAAGACCAAAAGACTTATTTTATTAAATGAGGAAACACTTTAGCCTGAGTGACAAAGTTGCAGAACAATGTCACTGTGGAAAGCTCAAGTCATAGTTGTGCTAAATTAGTCATAGAATAATGCAACACATGCTGATAAGAAAGGGAAATTAGCTGCCTTTAGATTTCATAAACCAATAGCAGTACACTCTAAGCCCCAGCTATTTAAAAGTAGCCACTATGAACTGGGTTCCACCATCTGTTGCAGAACCATTTAAGTTATACTTAGAGCAACTATAACAAATTTTAATCTCCACTTAATTTTTTTAACCACCACAATTAAAATATATTATTTAAAATTTTCATTCCAACACATGCTGGCATGATTTTTTGTGTATATATTAGTTTTTCAAATGTATTCAAAAATTTGTCAATATTTGTGAATTGGCAGGAAACTGAACATGAGCCAGCAGTGTGCCCAGGTGGCCAAGAAGGACAATGGCATCCTGGCCTGTAGGAATAGTGTGGCCAGCAGGACCAGGGAAGTGATTCTTCCTGTGTTCAGCACTGGTGAGGCTGCACCTTGAGTGCTGTGTCCAGTTCTGGGCCTCTCAACTAAGGAAAGATATTGAGGTGCTGGAGCGGGTCCAGAGAAAAGCAACAAGGCTGGTGAAGGGTCTGGAGCACAAGTCCTATGAGGAGTGGCTGACAGAGCCGGGGTTGCTCAGCCTGGAGAGGAGGAGGCTTAGGGGGAGACCTTGTTGCTCTCTACAACCATCTGAAAGGAAGTCGTAGCCAGGTGGGGTCGGTCTCTTCTGCCAGGCAACCAGCACTAGGACAAGAGGGCACAGTCTTAAGCTGTGCTAGGAAAGGTTTATGTTAGATATTAGAAAGAAGTTCTTTACAGAAAGAGTAATAGGGCATTGGATGGGCTGCCTGGTGAGGTGGTGGAGTCACTGTCCCTGGAGGTGTTTAAGAAGAGACTGGATGTGGCACTCAGTGCCATGGTCTACTAGGCAGGGCAGTGTTAGGTCAAAGGTTGGACTCCATGATCTCCGAGGTCTTTTCCAAACTATCTGATTCTATGATTCTATGAATATTGATTTCTCTGGGCTTAGCATCATGCACTAAATGTGTTTGAGAGTAGTGACAATTGCAGAATACTTGCAAGAGTTTCTGGAGAAGGAAATATATGTCATAAAACTGGTAACAGTGATTACTGGACTCCAAGTGTACTATACCTATGAGCTGTATTTGATTATTTAATGAAGATGAGAGGGGAATAAATCAGATGAAAATACACCATGCCTATCATTGTCATTTCCCCTCCAAACACTGAAATAACACTCTCACTGATCCTCTGAAAGCTAGAGTAATATTTGCCTATGAGTAGCAGTAGATAACCTCTGAATTCCACAAGAAAAAATGTTGCGGGGGCTGTGGGCTGTTGGCTATAAAAATAAATAGAAGAGAAAAGGTTTTCCAGTTTTCTTATCTATTTAATGGAATTGTGTCAGTGAAAAAGGAGAAAACCTCTTTTCACATTCTCCATTGTATTATTTTTCTGCTTGTAAATTCTAGCATGAGTTCCTTCTGGCTTACTCAATAAAAGGATATCCATCCAAATTGAAAACATAAAGGTTACTGACATCCTGTAATTTGTGTAGTAACATAAACCAGACCTTCTAGCAGCAAACTGAGCATAATTTGAATAACAATCATCAACTTGTTATATACCATTTGCTACTCGTGTGCCAACAGAAGTTGCAGGTTCTCTATAAAATGCTTGAGAAAGTAAAAAATAAGATTAGAAAGTGATTTAATATGTACATACTCCTCTCTGTAAAAGAACATTATACCACAAAGTGGCTGCTGATGTGATTTCCTCAATATCTCATATTGCCAGGACTGAATGAACACAAGGGCTGCCAAATAAAAACCTATCACTGTGAAACACTGGTCAGGGTGTTAAGTAAAAAATCTAATGATGACGTCAAAGATGTTGTGTTTATAGGAGATATAGGCAGTAGCAGGTCAGCAAAAAAATCAAATGGCAGAACATGATAGATTACATCAAGTTGGGTAAGAGGCAGTAGCTGATGTGGCTGTACTCTAAAGCCAGGCAAAGACAGGCCTGTTCTCCTTGAAGCTGTCAACATGTGACCTAAGTGATAACTTTATTTTTCTCTTTTTCTCTATTGTTTCCTCTCTTAGTCTCTCTTTCCTTATTCTTTTCATCCTCTTGCAGGTAACTTAAACACTTATTTTCTGTAAGTTATGAGTACAGTCACTTAAGTTGCATGGAGTTTGTGTTTGCTGGGTGTAACAAAGATGCTCTATTTTCTATAGCAGTGCTTGCTAGTCTTGGTAGTCTGTTGTAATGCTTTTGTGAAGTTCCATATTATCTCTGTAAAACCCTTTTGCCAAAACACCTATTTTCTCACCAAATTAAAAGAAATCTTGTAAAGAAAAATGTGTAGTTTTTCTCCAGACATGAATTCAAGGTACCAAAGAACCAATGGCTTTACAAGGGTTTGTGTGGGCAAAATCTCTCGAAGCCTGAAATTAAAGTGTAACACTCAGTAAAGTTGGACTGGGTTGTAACCAAATCTACCAGTTCTAAAAACTTCTACCAATCCAAACTGTTAAGTAGCAGTAAACTGCTCAGTCCATCTTATAACTTCGATAAACTTCAGGTAGAGCAACACAAGTCATTTCACTCATGGTTAGAGCCTACAGTTTTTTCTCTAATGAGAAGAGTCTCGTGAGAAGTTTCTCATTAAAGAGGTTGACATTTATTAGAGGTGTTTTTTCTCCATATTTAAGAAGTCACGGAATAGTAATGGGGAGAGCACGGTATTTATATTTCCTGATCTGCGTAAGTATTTTGTTTCCAACGCTAGAATCACTGAATCTCATTACCAAACTGGAAATACTTCAGGGGAAATAATGCCCTTTAGAAATCTATCAGAAAACCTTATGAAAACAAACAAAAAAATGCTGTGCAAACCAACTGTCGTGCTAATTTGGACTCTGTTTACTGCACATTTAAGTATACCTTTGCTTATGAATAATAAATTTTGCTAAGCAAAATGTGGCCTCTAATATTTGAATGAAATCAGGCATCTTAGCCTCAGTAATTTCTGACTAACAGGAGACAAGATTAAATTACATACTGTTGAACAGTGTCTTCTAGTTGTAAACCCAATAAACAAAAAGTGTAGATATGGAAACACGGCTGAATAATATTTTGGGTTTCCAAAATATTCTTCTGTGGGCATGAAGGACTGTGAAGTGGCTTGGGCTTATGACTCCTTTCTTACAAAAAAAACAACCTCTGAATTCACTAACTTCAGCAGATCAGGATAGTAGGTGAGAACAAGCAAAAAGTTCTGCATTCAGGTCAGGCAAAATTGCAGTCATTTCATGAGAGAATCTTCTCATCTTCAAAATGAAGTAAAAATATATAGCTTATCCACAAATATCACATTCTTCCAATAGCTATCCCCAGTCCAGAGGTCTGTGATGCTTGATATGCTATAGTTAAGCAGTCCTTATTAGAAAAGATGATGGTGTTATGATCTGTCTTACCTGCCTGCTCTTGGCCTTGCAGCTTATCCCCACTTGTAGATAGACTACAAGATAAAAAACAATTAAAAAAACCCCCAAAAACAATTAAATCCCCCAAAAGAATAGTTGCTGTCTCCTAAGAAGAGACAAGGCCAGGGAGGAACAATGGCCAGGCACAGCACAGGTCACTCAGGACATACATGGGGATGGCTTGTAGAAAAACTGAGCCATAGGCTCATCTTTCCGGACTGTAAGCCTCATCCATTTTGCCCTCAGTACATATTGGCCTCTGTTAAGTGTTGAGATTCAAATCTTGAGTTTATGCTTAAACCAAAGACCATGAAATTTTAGCATTCTGCATGAGTAAAATCTGTCATTTCTGAACTTAAATGTTACTAAGAAACTAATTAAATCAGCTTATATGGGCCAGGAGTGAGTAGAACGGAAGCAAAACCCTTTTCAGTGGGTCATGTAAGAGGTAAGCTCTTTGATAGCTCTGAGCTGATCCACGTCTGCATGGTGCCATAGTACTTAATGACACCTGCGCTAGCTCTGCTGTGCATCAGTTTGGCTGACTTGGCCTTACCCAAATACCGGAAAATGTTGCTATGACTGTAATACGACTACCGCTATTTTTTGGCCCCTCATGTCACTTCCAAACATCACTCCTAAGTCTGTATATTTTTTTTTTTTGGTACACTTAGGCTGCATTTACTTTAGCAGTGAATGCATGAAGTCATACTGAAAAGTACATGGGAAATACCATTCTTTCAGACTTTGTTTTTATCTCAAAGTAGGACAAAAGTTTAAAACATCTCTGGTTTGGAGAACAAAATAGATTCAATTTTAAGTAAATTCAAGGTTAAACTGTACTTCTCTATAGTAGTACATTGCCTCATGGGGTTGTGGGTATATGAAACCACAATTTGTACTATAAATCATGCCTATGTGGCAGGCTACATCTCCCCTGGGGCACAAAGCATTGTGAAATTCTCATGACAAAGCAGATAACTTGATAAGAAAATGATCCAGACACATGATGGGAAATTCTATACTTCAAAGAAAAGCCTGGAAATGAATAGAGCATTGAGATGTATTTCTTATGAGGCACTGAGTCTTAGGCAAGGCATGCCATTTCAAGCCAAATGGCTGTGAGAAAGCATTTTGATGTAGATCAAGAAAATAAAACGTTCGTTCTTCGGTTGAAATCCACAAAAGTAGAATATTTTGTTCTGAATTTTCAGGGATCAGAATTTCCCTACTGTGAGACACTGGATAATTGTATTAATTATTGGCTCTGCCCAGCTCAAGTGTGTGTGTGTGGAGGGGAAGGGACAGGTGGAATCCCATAGAGATGAGGTGATGCCCTGTCCCTGTGCCATCCCCAGCAGCAGCCCTGGGCAGCCCCGGGGCAGCCGTCAGTCCAAGGCAGCCTGGGAGCACTGCCCATATCACACCTCGGAGCCCCCAGCCCAGCCCAGGACTGGCTGGCACACCAGGAGTCCCATCTGGGGGCAGAGTGTGTGCCCACAGCAGAGGCAAAGCAAATGAAAGCAGCAACGTGCTCTCTGTGCTTGTTTGAACGCTGCCATCCAGACAGGTGGAAGCTGGACTCTCATAGGACTCTGGGGGTAGCTATAATTTTCTCTTTTACTCTCTCTTTCTTTACTTCTTCTCCTTTCTTAATATTTGGGGTAGCTTGAGATTGGATGGTTTGGATTTTGCTAAGCTGTAGGGGTTGGCATATGCTAAGTCAATGCCTTGTGGAATGCTTTATTTTGGTTGCATGTTACCCTTCAAACTTTTGCCAAGTAGTCTTACTTTCTAAAGTTTACCAGTAAAAGTACCCTCTGAGAAAATGTGTGCAGTTCTTCTCCTATGTGCTCTCTCTTAAGGTGTTAAAAGAACCAAGGGCTCTTCTAATATATCCAGAGGGTGGGTATTGTTGGAGCCTTGTATATTGTTAAAGTAAAACCCCTCTGGTGAGCTCACAGCTCAGGGCCTGCGGTCTTACACCCGCCAGAAACTTCAGTATTGTAGATATTGTATTTCCTACTGGAGAAATCAAATAACAAATATTTAGGTAATAAAGTGGCACAAACTTACAGAACACAAAAATGCAACTGTGATGAGTATTTTCTTCCACAGAGTCTTGTAAAAATAAAGGTAGAGCTCTTTGGAAGATGGTTGCCAGATCAGTTTGTAACAATTAACTACCTTATTGTATGGCCTCATTTGTGGTGAATCCTGGAATGGATAAGAAATATTGACAGAAGAATCTAGTAATTTCCTTTAGTAGTCTGAGGCTTTTTTATATCCAAATTTGGAAAGTAAAATAAAATTAATATATGCATTATATATATATATATATATATATATATATATAAATCATATGCAGACATACATTTTCTGAAAGTATCTAGCAGTCCTAATGAAAATTGAAAACCATAATTTCTAAATCTGCGTGAATGCATCCCAATACAAAGTTACTGCATAGCTTGAAACAGGGAGACAGTCTACTCTTGTGTGGAGGGAATATTGTCTCTTCCTTTTTACCTTGCACACAGGAAGCCTCTAGTAGAGCCAAAAATTGATCCCAGCTCTCCTACCTCTCTTTTCAGTTTTTAAAACTGAAGGTAAGCAAAGATGGCTCATAGGTATTTAAGTCATTGCCGAAAAATGCTACAGGCAGGCTTCTTTCTCTGCAGGTTCAACCAAATCCACTGTCAGTTTAAGGAGTTGTCTTGCTTTCCCTTACAGAGGAGGGAGGGAAAGGTTGATCTGCAACATGTCTTGGTTGGACATAAGATAAAATGGGAGGTGGTTTCATTACATTATAGCCTCCTGGATTAAATGGAGTGCATTAATGCAGTGAAGTGACATGGAAAGACTGTAGCAATCAGAAGTCTTTACACTCAAGTCTTTTGAGACTTAATTTTGACATGTGGAATACAGTGAATATGAATTTACAAAGTCACTCTATTTTTTTTTAACTAAAGAGCAACAGAGTTGTTTTAAGACTGTTAATGTCTGCCTAGCTGTAACCTCAAAGGTTCATTAGTGGTGCACTAAAGATTAGAATCTCCCAGTAAGCCAGCATGATTTCTCACAACCAATCTTTTAGGTTCCCTTTGTGGTCAATACAAAGAGTAAGGCAGTTCATACACATTGGAAGGAAGAGACAAGGAGGGGAAACAAGAAATTTGTGCTTTTCTAACATTTCAATAGAAAATACCAACAGCTGCAAAGAATCCACCAGAACCTCTGTGAGCAAGAACAAAACATTGAGAATAAAAATGGAGTTAGTGACTAAGAGCAAAGCATGAATGCACAGTTTAGCAGCCAGAGAAGAGATGTCTCCTCTTTGATGAGATGCTTGATCTGTGTCACCTGGGACAATGCCACCACTTCCTGAGCAAATCCCACCCAGAGGTGAAGGGCAGCTAGAAATTATTTTATGACTCTCTTGTCTTGAAAATGCAAAAAAAAAAAGCAATGTCTAGGTCTGCCATAATCATGTAAAACAGCCTAGATGTGATGCCAGAGGCAAAATATGTTGTGAAGACAACTACCACCATTTGGGGTAGAAAAAAATTGCTTTCCTGTCACAGAATCACAGGATATCAAGATTGGAAGAGACCTTCAAGATCATCTAGTGCAACCATCAACTTAGCATCATCATAATTGTCCCTAAACCATATCCCCAAGAATGCTTCCAGAGATGATGACTCTACCACCTCTCTGGGAAACTTACTCCAATACCTAATCACTCTTTCAGTGAATTTTTTTTCCAGTATCTAATCTGAACCTCCCCTGGTGCAACTTAGGCCCATTTCCCCTCATAATTTCAGTTGAGGCATGGGAGAAGAGGCTGACCCCCACCTCACTACACCCTTCTTTCAGGTAGTTGTAGAGATCAATGAAGTCCCCCCTAAACCTCCTCCAGGATAAACAACTCCAGTTCCTTCAGCTGCTCCTCATAGGATATGTTTTTTAGACCCTTCCCCAGCTTTGCTGCCCTTCTTTGAACATGCGCCAGCACCTCAATATCCTTTCGAATTGAGAAGCCCAAAAGTGAACACAGTACTCAAGGTGCAGCATCACCAGTACCAAGTACAGCAGGACAATCACTTCCCTATTCCTTCTGGCAACACTGTTCTTGATACAGTGAGTGATACTCCATCTGAGCACCCTGCTGGCTCATATTCAGCCAGCTGTCAAACAGCATCCCAAGTTCCTTTCCGCTGAGCAGCTCTCAAGCCAGTCTTTCTCTAGTCTGCAGCACTCCATGGGATTGCTGTTGCCATGACCCAAGTGTAGGACCTGGCATTTTGCCTTATTGGACCTCATGCAGTTGTCCTCAACCCATCAATCCAATCTGTCAAGATCCCTCTGTAGAGCCTTCCTACCCTCAGGCAGATCAAGATTCCCACTTAATGTGGTGTCGTCTGCTCTCTTACTGAAGGTGCACTCAATCCCCTCATCCTGATCATTGATAAAGATATTAAACAGAACTGGCCCTGGGGAACACCACTAGAGACCGATTGCCAAATGGATTTAGTTCCATTCACCACCACTCTCTGGGCCCAGCCATCCAGACAGTTTTTCACTCAGTGAAGAGTACATCCCAGTCATGAGCAGCCAGTTTCTCCAGGAGAATGCTGTGAGAGATGGTGTCAAATGCTGTCCCTTCTGTAAATGTTCTCTGGACCAAAAAACTCAACCTTCTTTGAAATCACTTAGATCATTAATTGTAGTTAGTAATTTGTTAGTTGGTACACCCACTGATTTTGTTGCCATTATTTCCTTTCAAGAGACCTTGAGACTAATAAAACCTTATAAGCAAAAGGCTGAAAGAATGGGCTAGAAACATCCTTTATGCAGAGGATGGGAAGAACTACATGAACTGTCTTTTCCACATCTTCTGACAGAGGGAGTCCAGAGTCTTGTCTACTTGCTGAGGCCTCTCAAAGGCTCTTCCAGTTAGAGTATTGCAGTTACACAAGAATGGAGAGAAAATATCTGTCCCTGCATTTGGTTAAAGAAGAAACACTGCCAGAAAATGGAGCCTCCCACCTGTCAGAGAAGTTGCCAGGAGAAATAGCCATGCAACAGAAGGAGGTCAAAGAAAGGACAATGGTGTTTAGGGGGAGTAAAGGAGACGAGTAAGCCAGGAGGAACATTTTTTCATGCTAGGATGACTCACAGTGGAGGAGGTGACACACCTTCTCAGGATATGAAGTCAGTGTTTAGAGCTAGTTTGCCAGCTGAGTAATCCACTGGCCTGATTCTCTATTGCCTGACAACTTGCACAGGCATTTACAGCGGGATACAGTGAAGGTAAGATGCTACAATGGGACTGAACTGTAAATGACACAACATGGAGGGCAATGAAGAGTTTGGCCTCGAATATGGGAAGTACAGAGATAACTTCCATTACATTTAATTAGTGCTATCACCATTAATTTCCTGTGCATAGACAGCTGAAGACATTCTTTTGATTTCAAATTAATTAACACATAATGATTAATCTGATAGGGTACATCTTTTCAGGCAAGAGTGTCCTCTTGTTCACAGTTTGGGTGCCAGCACCAATCATCATATGTATGTTTTAATTTCTAACTGCTCTCCAGAAGCAAATTTAGCTTTGCAAATCTGTCGATGGAATGAATGACTGGCTGGTTTCCCTGTTCTGTGTGTTTTGTTCATTTGATAACCCACTGAGAACATTTTGGAAATCTCTGTTTTACCCACCACACCCTCTCCTCCTCCCTTCCAAGAAAGTTTCAAGGTAGAAATCAAGAACTGTGCAACAGCCATATATTTATACCAGCTCTTTACTAGAGAATGGAAGAAATGAAAAGTTTATAGAAATTGAAAAACATGTAAACATTTTGTGGCAGGTTCCCAGACAGATTTGTCACACTTTGGTTGCCAGCATTTAGCAGAACCATTCTCCCTGCCACCAAGTAGAGTGTGTTTGTTTCGCTGAAACAGGATCTTGAACTTCATCAGCTTCATATGATATTCTTTACAGTATATGATAGCACTGTTAATATTACTTTTCACTTTACATTTGTCAAGTGATTACTTCACAACACATGGCTAATATTTATCAATTTTCTGTAGGTGTTTATGAATGCAAACATCTCTATATCCAGGTTCATCAACACTCAAGTAGACAGCACCCAGTTACCCTTAATATTGAGAATTACGCAACTAAATTTTCAGTCATGTAGAAAAGAATTAGGAGGTAGAAGCAAATCTACTGTTTTGGGAAGGCCTTTAAATTCCCAAAACCTTCCATATCTCTACAGAAAAGTATTTGAGTCTATTTGTAGTGACTAGGCTGTTTTGGCATGACAGCAGAACATTAAGTATGCTTTTGCAACATGAAATGAATAGGAAAAAAAAAGTGCTTTCTTCAGATCCCAGAGCTAGGGTGAGAAGTTCTTCTATGATCAGCTATATAGCTTTTACTCTATATCATTTATGAATCAATTGCAGCTTTTAGGTAACCACTAGAAAAAGAAAGGGGAGGAAAACAGCAAAAATCCTTCATACTACCACTGTCATATGTGACAGAATTGTGTTTTGCATTCTGGCTCAGCTACACCTCTTATGGCAGCTTCTTCAGGGAGGAAGATCACAGTATCTGTCTACCAATCTCTGCACCAGTAAACAAGTAGAAAGATGCATCTAGCAAGGTAGCCTCAGGCAAGAAAAATCATAATTTTTGGTCTGTATCATTCATTCTTTTCAGTTGCCATATATTAGGATAAACCACTGCTTGAAGACTGAGGTCTCCAGTTTTTTCTCTGTCTTAATCAGAAGCAAAAGGAGATGACAAAAACCTTTTCAGTCTTTAGCTTTATGATCTGACTTTGAGCAGATAAATAAAGCTTAGGTCCCCTTTCCCTGCCCATCAACATTTGAGTTGTTAAGCACACTGAAATCGTAGCTGCTGTGGACGATATTTATTTGCTGTGTCTCTACAACATGCCTGCCATTTGCTTGGAAAGAAACAAAGGACAGTCGGTTTGATATTCCAAGCACTCCTACAATATCCACATGAACACAGATAAGTGAAGTCACTCCACAGAATGAAGATTTTCTGGAAGCATAACAGGTAGTGAATGCTGTAATAACACTTAAAGCTTTCTCATATGGTGGTAAATATACATTTCAGGAGGGTTCTCCCCATGTGAAGTCNTTAACTCAACAAGAATTCAAGCGTAGAATACGGCTGGAAATTCCACGTCCTCGCGACAGCCCCAAAACTCAGCATTTCCGATTGTCCACAGTTCAGCACACAGCAGAACGGCAGCTGTGGGACACCGTCAACCCATCTCACAGGCAGAGGTGGGTAGCAGTTTCGGGAATTCCCCTAACCCCTTTAAAAATTCATTAAAATGGGAACTTTCCTCTCTAAGAGAGAAAAAGAGAATTACCGCAGCTTAGAAAACATCTTAGCTAACAGCGGTAAACAGCCTGATAAAAATGCTTTGAAATGCCTTTCCAAGTTTATGGCAAAAAATAACTATTAAGTTCCCTTTTGTCTCACCACCAAAAGCTGGAAAGGACTGGGAAAGAAACTCTGTCTTTCTGCAGATGCAGTAAGCGACGCTACCTTAACAGGGGAACAAATCTTTATTGTATTAGAGAATCAAGGAAATTCAGCGGCAAAGGGAGGTCCTTCCCCTTTAAATTCCACGACTCAAACAGAAAGTCTCGGTTGTGCACAGGCCTCTCCCAGAGCCGCATGGGCGAAGACAGGGGGAGGGTGTTCACCCCCCTCCTTGCCAGCTTCCGCACACGGCCCCAATGTGCCCCCCCTGCGGGCATCCAGCACCGTGCAGGAGAAACCCCCCCGCCCCGGCGATCCCACAGCGCGGCAGCAGCTCGGGGCGGGACCACCCCCCGCGCTGCAGCCAGAGCTGCTCTGCCCGGAGCTGTGTGGGTCTGCGTGTGGCAGGAAGAAAGCCTGGAATGCGCCCCCCCTACACCACAGGGTGGGAGACAAAAACGGCACCTGGGAAGGCAGCTCCATGCACACCGTGCAATGGGGAGGTGGGGGGCTCCCTGGAAACAACGCAGAACCTGAAGGCAGCAGCTCTACCCACCGAGCTCAAAACATCACAAGCAGTGAAAAAAGTTCCAGCACTCCTCCAAGCTGCACAGCACCTGGAGGGACCAACTCTGAGGACATCGACACCCAAAGCATACCTCCTGCATTTTGGAACTTTGCTGAGTCAAACTGCATGCCTTTAAATACACAGAAACTTGAGAATCATCTAAACTGCTCAGAACTTCAGCTTTGTAGCAGTGATCTTTTTAATAATCCATTTTCAAAGTTACCGATTAATGCAAAATATCAGTTTGCTGTTACTAATCTGTTTGTTTTTTCCACAGGCAATTCTCGTGTGAGCAAAGGGGACAATACTAGCAATACTACAAATGATGTAGATGTAATAAAAGCAATTCCTGTGTTTTATCAGCTAAACCAACTCTCAGTGTGGGACCCCACAGCTGTGGGGCTTCTCAGAGATGTTAAGAAAGCTGTAACAACTTAGTTTCCAAGTATCATTGTTTTTAGATGAAAGGAGAGTTGTAATTCGTAAGTATGTACATCTCCTGACAGGAGAATGGCTTGGTCCTGTCCTCCTAATTGTAGGGGGGGAAGGGGCCACACTTGTGTTTTCACAGCAACAGGTCCACGATGGATGCCATCCGGACGAGTGAAGATCCATCAAGAAGATTCCCTCTCAGATCCAGCACCAGCAGCCGGAAGCAATCACCCATCAGCCTCACCTTTGGGATGATCCTGCTGGGTGTGCAGCATAACACCAGCAGATCAAGAAAAACTCAGTGTCAAAAGTTCCTGCCACATCTCCTCCTCTAATTCCAAATTGGGTAATGCTATCCAGACAAAACATTTGGCTAAACCTGGTCCAATCTGTTCAGTTGTGCCAAAAGTTTCCAAACAATAAAAGCATATCTGGTTTTTAGAAAATAAAAAAGGATGAGATGTGGGAGTGGACTTAACAGTAGAAGTTTTCTCTGTATTGTAACATGGATTCCCTGTGTTTTTTCCCTCAATCACCCTTCTTCTTCCCAAAACCCCTTGGGAGAATCCTTATCCCCCTACTTAGTATGCAGGAATTCTTTCCTGTAGAGCTAGGTGAAGTCCTCTCATTGGCCCTTACTTAACCCCTTCCCCATTGGCTGTTAAACCTTTAAATACTCCGACCCATACTGAATAAACTCTCTCTCTCTGCACCCTCCCCTGTGGTCTCAGTGTGTCTCTCTCCCGTGGGACATCTTGGGGACCATGTGGGTGGAGGGGGGGCAAGGGGGGCAAGGGAGAGCGCTCCCATCAGCTGTCACACCTGTGGTAAAATTTCTGTCCAGAGGCCATAGTATCAACTTGTTCTGCTCTTTTTAAAGTACAAGTTGTAGGGCTGTTTGAGAAAAGCAGTGTTTCTCACTGCGAATAATTGAATTTGAAGCTGATGGTATCATGGTGCTGTATTTTACTCACCAGGTGAGCTCACTCTTACTGAAAAGAAACATTTGCAGATAACACTAAATAAAGATGTTTCATGCAATCAGAGAATCACAGAATGGGTAAGGTTGGAAGTGACCACATTGGGTCATTTGGGCCAACCTCCCTGTGCAAACAAGTCATCGTAGAGCACACTGCACAAGATTGCATCCAGAAAGTTCTTGAATATCTCCAGTAAGGGAGATTCCACAACCTCTCTGGGCAATCTGTTCTAATACTCAGTCATCCACAAAGTAAAGACATTGTTTCTCATATTCAAACAGCATTCTGTGCTGAGGAGGGAAAAAGCTATATTTTAAGCCTCAGAGATACATACGGGGAAGCACAAAAATTCAGTGAACAGGTTGTCAAAAGCAAGAAAACAAAACTAAAACAATGAAAACACAATCAACAGAAATAATTTTGCAGTACACTCAGTCTGAGTCTGTTGCCTTTGCTAAAAAAGCTGGTCTAAAGAGACAGTCTGTGAAGCTATGAAAAAAATCAAATCTCTTTAAATCTGGAATAAAGCTCTCCTAAGTGGAACTAAAACCACAAATGAAATGAAAAAAATATTATTTTCTCTACAGATTTCTTAATCTTACAGATTAAAAAAAATGCTTTCTAAAATATTTTACTGCTATAAAGGAAGAAAAATTATAACTCCAATCTGTATGGCTTGATGCATCTCTGTCTCTGCTCTGCCACAGATATAAAGTCTGAAAAACTGGAATACAAGTACTAGTGTTCTTGGCTTGGCTTTCCACCCATGTTGTTTATGGTTTTTTTAAAGATACCGAGAAGGACAGGGAAGGGCTGTTTGCCAAGAAGTGGTGTTTAAGTTGGCAGTTTGACCTGATGATTGTTTGCTCTAGGCAAAGGGAAAGCAGAAATAAGGACTAGTCTAGTTTTTAGCAAAGGGAATTCTAGAAAAAGACAAGATAGGAAAGAGAGGGTGGAGGAGTGAGTGCAGTGATAACTGACATGGGGGGAAAAATTTAAAAAAAGAAAAGGCAGAACATGCTTTGATTACTTCTCTTTACACAAAATATATTGCCGTCCCTTTAAGTCTGTATTCTTTCTTGGCACATGTACCAGGGGAAGGATTACACTTTACTGAGGAAGTAATGCAAACTTGTCTTCATTTGGTTACCATGGATATGGCACTACATGAGACAAAGCCAACCATTTGCATTGCAAACAACCAGGAGCAGTGAAGGACACACAACTTGATATTCTGGCCACAGAGTGTCCCAGGATCTTTCTTTCCACAAGTAAAAGAACCACCAGCTTTGGGTCTGTGCTTGTTACCAAGAGAACAAAGGCAAGGGATATTGCCTTTCAGATGAAGACGGAAGAGGCAGAATCACACACATCTGCAGAACAATTAGCATTTCTTGTGCTACCTAACGTGAAATATCTAACAGATAGGTGCGGCAACCATTTAGCTTCCCATTTTCCTGCCCCTGGGGTACTAGAGCTGAATCAATGTGCCGGTAACCTGGAATAAGGGATTTTCACAAGCACTAGAATTGGTTAAGAACCAGCCAAGTCTTAGGATTGTTGGCTTTTTGCAACAGTACTTTTTATCTAGCTGAATGTCCTCTTCATTCTGCAGAAATACCATATTAATTACCATAATTTTATAAAAAATCTAGTTAAATGAGCAGTCATCTAAACAGACCTCATTGGAACCAGTGCAGTACAGCTAATACAAAGGAGGGAAATTGTCTTGTTTCCCTAAAAGAAATTGTGTATGATTGTTTGGCTATTAGATTGCTCGATTGTTAGTTTGGATGTTTTTTTTTTCTTACCAGTTTAAGCTCTGCCAGATATGTAGTCATGTATCATTTATTATTTCAACTGACATGAAATACAAATTGTATGTCCCTGCTTCTATGGATAGAATTGGCCAAAGTGCCATTGGTTTGGCAAAAAAAGAACTGGAACCCAAATGGTTAGCCCACATACATGAATCAAGGGTTTTCTTTCCAAAGGATCTTAGGCACAGATAAATCAGAACAGTAGATCAGATGCTGGACAAAAATATTTTCCTCCCTTAGCACTGGACTAGGTGCATCTCTGATGGGGCCAGGGCAGCTATATCATTCCAGGACATTCTTCTTGTCTTTCCACTTCAGTAGAGTGGCCCACAGCTGGTGACAGGGCACCAGCACCATCTAAGCAGCTTTTCTTTAATAAGAAGACTGCAGCCAGACCTCCCTCTGCTCTCACACCACCGTTCTCTGTGGGTATGGAGGCTAAATAAGACCACTAACCCTTTAGTTGTCCACCAAAGGATCCTTAAAACAGTAGATTTGCATCAATATAATCCCACTCACATCAGCAGATTTGTTTTCTGCTGCTTCTGCAAGTGAGAAAAACATTGGCCCCAGATGTCTTTGCCTTTTCCCTTTCTTTTAAGTCAAGCATCTGGAACCATGCCTATACTTGAATGTATTTTCTGACACTGTGCTCATGGGGAACTCAAGCTCACTGCCATTATGTCCCCAAGCAACTATTGCAACCAAAGAACAAGAAGCTTGGCAAATGAGTTGTTACCTCTTTGCTCCTCTGTCCCACCTCAACATAATCTTTGAACACAGACCCCTTAGCAGCACAGTAATATACTCCCTTGAAAACAGTTTTAGAAGCAGGCAATAACATCACCAGACCAAGACCTTCACATACCCTGAGGATTATTTCAGGCATTTCCAGCAACCCTAATACTAACTACTGATGGGACAGATTCTGCCAGGTTTTTCAGTGATTGTGTTGTTGGGGACAAGGATAGAGAAATGGGCAGATGTAAAATACAGAAATACTGCCCCAGCCTCATAGTACCTGTGTAAGGATGACTGGACACATGCTTCAGTCTTTTCCTACCCTTTTGCACCACCTGGTAGTGAAATAAAGCCCTGGGTTTATTCTTTCCTCTACCCTTCCTGCACTAGCCCATGAAACATGTCAAGAAAGGAGAAGGACAAGGATGGGACTAGAAAAGGGAGCAAATACCTGGACCAGCAGCAATCTCTGCATGCCTACAACAGATTTCCAGGGCTTCAAATTCTCAGCCTACCCTTTCCAGCACTGCGAAGTGGGGATGTGTTGCCCATGGGCTGCTCCATATGGACTCTGCAGCAGCAACAGGAAAGCATAGAAAATCCCAGTGCCAGCCTGTCCTGTCAAACCAAAGCAATTGTAAATCCTGGCTATATATGTAAGTCTCCTCAAAAACAACTTAGCATTTTGTTTGCTGTTAGTTCCATCCTCCTGCCCTGTGGGATCCTTCCCTTCCTATGCAACAAAATTTTTTAGGAAACAGTTTTCTTGACATTTCTTTAAACAATAGTGCACCAGCCAGTAAAGATGAGTGAGGCAGTTAGGGTGGTAAGACTCTTGAATAACAAAATTACTCACAGTGTCTGCGAAAAAGCACTGTTTTCTTTAATGTCTGAAAACAAATTTGGGCTCTGTCCCCCAGTTGATAGGTCTATTCCCTCTGTGTGTTTGGTTCTCTGTTCACTTGAGTAAAAACCATTTTGTTTCTTTAACTCTATTAATTGTGCACAACCTCAAGGGGAATGGGAAAAGCAGCATTCCCTGTCTCCTCACACCAGCATGACAGTAAATTCAATATAGTACTGAATCTATAAAAGGTGGGTATTCTGATATTTTCACTGGTTTCAAAAGAGTTACAGGCAGATATTCCAGAAGAGGTAAATGGCCTGTATTTTTATTTTTAGCATTGTCAGAACCAGGAATAACTGCCCTCCCTCTTTTAGACAAGGCCAAATTTGCAGAACTGAAATTGAGAACATTTTCTTTTCTTGATAAAATTAGTGTCTGTAAGTCATAAAGGTTACAGCAATAATTAAGTGTACTGTCCCTTGCAATGTGAAATGAGCCCTGTATGGGGCATTCAGTGCAAACTATTTTTACATTTGTTGCTATTTATAGCAATATGGTTCCAGCAGAATCTGGTTCTCACCAACCTTTATTTCCCTACCCACCCTTACATATGAGCTCAGACTTTGTATTAGATGATTAAAAAACCATTATAGGATGGGTATGCAATTCACTAATATGTCAATAACAGCTTAATGCAGAGAAGCAAACACTGATTCAGCTTGCTTGCAACTAGTCATACAAAATTTTGTCATGGTTTTGGAGCAGATTCAAATAGCTTTACCTTGGTTCACAGGACAGCCTGGCTGACTTCTATCAGAAGTCAGCATGCTTGGAATGTGCCAGTGTGTAAGGAAAGAAATCAGAAGAGGTTGATCTTCTATTTCAGATTTGAGATACTACATGTTCATCAGAATTGCTCTGACAATTGTTTAACAATAATTACTCCCTTTTTCCTCTCTTCAGTGCAAAGTTTCAACTGTTTTTTTCTTTCATAGGGCAGTAGACATCAATTACCAAAAATAATACAAAAACTGCCCCAAATTACTCCTGATTTAACTGACAGTCACTTCAGGTCTAGTTCTGAGGCTGCAAAAGTAAATTGAAAATTAACCACTGAGAATTTGGCTCGGGCTTCATCTACATCAGACTCTGCTAGCCTTGATGAACATTAACTTTGCCCACCTGTGAACTGGCACAGGAAACCCTGAGTGCAAACATTTTACCTTGTTGTTGATAAGAACATATTTTGCATAGTGGTGTATGCAGGTGGGACACTGTAAGTACATGCAATCTTTTCTGTTGTAGGCCAGATTTTATGTCCCTTAGTCAAACACAGATTTCATTTAAGCAATTGCTAATCCTATCTCTATGTCTGAGAAAAAAGAGTGGTATAGTTAATAAGTCAATAACTTAATCTGACTTTATACAAATCAATAAAACTACACAGCTCACTATCTTTGATAGTGGTATCATCAGATATTGTTTAATTACTCAGTGACATAAGCTTCAAGCTTTAGCCATTAGTAATGGCATTTTCCCATGCACATGGAGCAATACAGTACAAGAGACAATCCTGCTGTGTTAGACACTCCTTCCCTCTCTATTAGATGTGTTTGAACACAGTGGAACAGCAGAAAAGTAGTTTTGCCCTCCAAAGATGTCCCTAGCATCACCCTTCTGCCAGCAGTGCTTCTCTGGGGTAGGCTTACACATGTAACTTCAATAAAGGAAAAGGGAAAGTAAATAAGGCTTACCTGAACCAGCACAGATAACACAGAGCATGCCCTAATGCTTCTTCAGAAGCCAAGGAAGGACAGGTGAGAGTCTACAGCAGCTCTCTCATCTCAGCTCAACGACTCTCACAGCTTTCCTGTTCCTAGAGGAGAGAGGACAAACATTTGCTTAACATGGGCAGATGTTTTCCTAATCCCCACCCATTCATGTTTTCCAAATATCACACAAGGCTTTCAAGAACAGACATGTTCAGGAAGTTTTGTATTGTTGAGTTTTTTTCTTAAAGTGATGTGACAAGTTGGTGTGACACAGATTTTAGGGCCTGTGGCACCTAATGTGAGTAATGACATTCCACTAATGCCACAAGCCATCCTGACTGCACAGTCATATGTGAATGCAGAACAGTCTGTGCAACCCTGAGGGGTGAAGCGGAGACAGACTGGGAAGAGATCCAAATGACATCCAAAACTGGACTGTCAAACATGGTCTTTTCATGCCATCTTCTACAGGTATGAAGGACCAGATGCCTGCAAGAAATCAGCCTGCCCAATTGTCAGTCAGGTGCCCAGGGATTGTGGCGACCACAGAGTTTATCTGACCACAGAGAGCAGTAAAAATTCATGGCGCCTTCATGACTCATAATGGCACAAGGTTCTCTCAAACAAAATCTGAAGAACAAACAAGACTTTTTAAAAAATCAGGTGAGCTACCAAACTCAGCACTTGAAAATTAATGAAAATTACGTAGTCAAACCCTATAAAACTGCTCTGGTCAGACTTGACAAAAAAAATTTAGCAGCCTGATAAACAAATAACCCAACCTCACAAAGCTGCTCTCAGCAACACAATAGTCCCAAATATACAACTGCTGCAGGGTGTGCCGTGTTAGCTGAGAGTAAGGCAACTTTCAAAGCCCCAGTATACCAGTGATATTGAGCAAACCAGTTAGCAAGGGTATTACCCAGGGCAAATCTCATATTTTCAGCCCAGCTCAGCTTCCAACTTCCACTAAGTGTTTTGGAAGTCTCTTTTGTAACGTCTCTTTTGCAATGGTATTTCCCTGTCATTATACAGCACCCATTGTAAAATAAGGGGTTTACAACTTGGTATATGTGTACTAAGGTGTGGTGGTTTAGTTTTCTTGGTTTTGGTCTAGGCCTTCCCTGGTAACAGGGTCATAACTAAGGAAGTATTCTACACCATTCCTTCACGTAATCAGGGGTATATAAGGTGAGGAGGAAGGTTTCCTCCCTCTTTCTCTTCCTTTCACGTGCTTGGAGGACATCAGGTCTCTGTGTCAGCTTAGCTCTTATCTATGTGAGCTGAGGCCTATCTGAGAAGCTGGTGTCTCAGCCGTACGGAGGTGGAGATTTCTACAGTTTCTCTTGAGGGAAGTTTGGGTGAGAATTTATTGTGCTCGTTACTTATTTGAACTTTTCCCTAAGTTTAGGAGTGTGTGTATCTGTTGTGTTTTGGTTTTACCCATTTTTGTCCCATTACCCTTTCCCTCTCCCCTCTTTTCCCTTTTGGAGTTGTTTGGCATTCTTATTCTGTATATTCATAGTGTTTGTTTGTATATAATTGTAATATATGTGAATATACATACATATATATATATATATATATGCTTTTACTACAATTGTCTTTGGGTACTTTTTTTTTCCTTCTCTCTTGTGGGGAGGGAATCTGTATGGACAGCAGCTGGGTTTGGCATGGAGCCAACCCAAACCTCCACATAAGGTAGGCATACCACTTTACCCATTAATACTATATATTCCATATGGCCATCTAAAGTCAGTGCTTATGGAGGAAAGCAGGGAGGGTGAAACATCTCCTTTCAACACGTTACAAACTTAGAAAGCAACACACATGCCATCAGGTAGCCCTTTGAACGGGAATCCTGAACAAAACAGTCTTCATGATTTCTCCTTCCATGTGTATAGACAGTTCAAAGTTGGACAGACTTGATGAAATAGCCAGATAATGCAACTGTGGTCAAGTAGGTCAACCAAATCAATACTGAGACTAGAAAAAAAAATAGATAAAGGAAAACTTAGGAATCCCATCTGGAACTCTGGATCTCCTGGAGGGAAGCTACTTATCATGTGTGAATACACATTAATAACACATTAATTAATTTATCCTTCTCCCTTTCTTCCTCCCAATCTTCTCCTACAATTTTTGTCTTCCTACCTCATCAATGAAGACGTCCAAAACACAAACCATTGGCTTCACAGGTATCCATATGCTCTCCCTCTATGCACATGCTTGGGGTTAGGTGTACAAACTTAGAAATGGCTCCACTGAGCTACATCAAACTCCTGGTGTACACCAGCAATAGTTGGTATTGCAGCAAGATGCCCAGCAGAGCCTGCAGGGATGTCTCTAAATGCAAAGTTGTGTTACATGATGTTCATATAGAAAACTCAAGTTCATTAAATTAATTTCTTTTCCTTAGCGAAGGTCCAGCCTCTTTAAGATAGAAAACCCAGGAGGGATTAGCATTTTATCTGCACTTGTCCTCCCTTTATTTTCAGAGCATCCAGTGGACTGCTGTACTGAAAGAGATGAAGTGAGAAAAATCCGAGAAATCACTAGAAATAAACCAACTTTTTTTCACAGATTTTTAACCATCAGATACTATATCCCAATGTCTTTGTGAAAGCCATTATGATTCAATTTATTGTTACCGTGACCACAGTTTATTGATCACGCAAAAAATTCCTTTCGTTATCATTTTCATCAGGACTCAGAAACTGGCTTTCAAAGGCAAAATCTCACTCTCCAGTATGTAACTGCTGGGTCAAATGACATTCCCATTTTTCCCCCTGAAATTTTCCCATATAGGAAGCCCTTTGATTTTTGTTTAGATTTCTGATTTTCCACCATTCTTATTTAATATTTTCCCCTTTTTTCCCCAAAACTACCCAAAAACTACCAACTGAAATTTTACAAATGCTTTCAAACCCATTAAATATTTCTATTGCAGTAATGTCAACTGACTTTATTATAATTTGACAATATGTACTTTAATAAGCTCCACTTCTATGTAAAAAAACCTTTTTGAACTGGAAAGAAAAAAAAATCTTGTGATAAAAATGCTCTATTGGCACCTTTTGAACAAGTCCAGAAGAAAGGCTATCCAAACAGTTTCTGGTCAAGAGCTGATCAAGACTAACTATTTCTGTAAAATGTTCTTATTTTGGCAGATTTACATTTTTAATAAGGAACGTGTCAAAAATGTTCTAGCAAGTTATCTCTAATTCTTTTCCCTGTTCCTCCCTCAATCTCAAATTACTGTGAAGAGAGTACTGTCCTCTTAAAAGACATGTCTGCCTTTTTTTCACAAACAAATGTTAAAAGTTCCTGAGGGGCACAACATGATGAATATGTTTGCCAAGCAGTGGTAAGATGATTCTCAGGCTTGCCAGCAAACATTCTGCATTTGATTGGAAATCACAGCACATCCACTTCCTTCTCTCCATGTAGCCTTCCACTTTTCTTCCACTTGGCTGGGACTTCAGTGTGGCTATATTTTGGTGTGGCCCTTGGTAGAGGACGAAAGTACGTACTTGTCAAATCTGAGGTTATATTTTTCAGTAGTGGATTTACACAAATACCCCAATGGCCAGACTTCCCTCCTCATCTCAGTGCAAATCTACTGAGTTTAGATCAACCTGACAGAGTTTAGGCTTGAAAGCAGCAGAGCATCTGCTTAGAATTAAGCACAGCTTCCACTCTTACACTGATAAAGACAGACTTACACTCAAAATTAAGCAAGCTGGACTTAGCCCTTCAGTGATAGATTTTCTGTCACTTTTTCTTTCGACATTATTTTAAATTTTACTTCTCAATCTCCTGTTAAAAAGAAAAAAAGACAAACCCAAAAAACTCAGCTTCTTCCTCAGAGACTTAAAGCTGCAGATGTCTTCTGTACAAATAAAATCTAAAAGCTTGGTTGATGATCTGTGACACTGAAGCAAAACTATTCCTCTTAGAGCTATTTCTAAAACCCTGGAAAAAAAAAAAAGACCATTTTTCAATATAACAGCCACTAATAAGGATCTATTTTCATGTGTGCATGTGCCTGCTCTTCTATGGGTGCATATGGGGAGTGTACAAAATTAAAAGAAAGTGCTAAAAGTATATTTTTCCAGTATTCTTCGTGAAGTTAGCCAGAAACATGATAAAGAACAAATCTGGATGGTGAAAAAACTGATGCGTGTTCTCTTGCAACCCATGGCACAAATTCCTCATTCTGGGCTCTTGCCATGCCTTTTCTGCTACTTTTTTTGTCACATAAGAGACTGAAGCTGGAGTGCTAAAGACAATTTGGGAAAACGGCGTATAAATTACAGGAACTTCCCAGTCCTGTGACTGCATTCTCCCTAGAGATGTCTTGTTGGTTGGAAAGTTTCTGAAGGACTTTCTTTCCCCAGTGAAAAACAGGGTTATATTGAAATTGAGATTCATATGAGACTGAAGCTTTCACAACCTAATAATTTTTTAATGTATTTTGCCTTTTTAAATTTTTTTCTTTTTAAACAAGCACATTTGGAAATACTCCAATATTTTCACATTGTGTTTACCACTCTGATACTGTGTTACAACTGGCAAACATTGCAGGAAGTGGGCAGACCCCCCCAGTTTTTCTTGATTTCTTTCAGATCTTTGTCAATAATGAAACTGTGCAGATATTTTCATAGCAAATAGTAAAATAGAAAATGGCACTGTAACTTTAGGTATTTAGGTGACTTTGGAATTTAGGTAACATTTTCAAAATGGTCATAATCTAGGAAATCTACAAGGCCATCATTTTGTATGCATACCTGAATACAAATTAATACTACGGTCCATATGAAGTTTGGAGGGTTTTATCATTGACTAAGTGCCAGTCATAGTAGGAGATAGAAAATTATATATTTTATAAACACAATTCAGATAATAAACTTTTTGGAACCTATAGAAATATGAGAAACAATCTAAGTGCAGAATAACAATCATTTTTGAAATCAAATCCGTCTTCTGTGCAGATGAGTCTAGTATCACTTACATGATCTAATTTTATCCTTGCCAGGAATCTGTTCATTATAAGGAGAGAATGAAACAGAAATGGATGTCATAGGCAAAATGCTTTACATAAGAAGTATTTTTGGGGGCATTCTGTCTTTTCTTTAGTTTTTCAGCATTTGTGACATCCTCACTAATATATCTTGGACATATTTATTTTTGGTACTGAAGATAGCTGACAATCTTCTAACATATAGCATCTCTGTAATATTCCAGTGCCTCTTAGAAGATTGCTGCAATAAAGAATACTGAGGAAGCAGTGCAACAGCATTTGGACACAAATGTTTATGAAAAGACCTGAATAATACTTGATTAATGGAATAGATGTGCAAATTTCCACCAGCAGAGGTAATTTTCACTCTGGCATGAATTAAAGAGCTCATAAAAAGCTGTCTTGCTATCTAAGGGCATATCTTAAAAGCAGTCCCACTGCCTGGAGTATCCATCAAAGCAAGTAATCTGATGCAGAATATAAAGAATTTTAAAAATCTTCAGCAAATGCTCTTAATTTGATCAAATAAATTCATTCTGTGTCGTGAAATGCCAACAAAATCTCTGCTTTCACATTTCTTGTGTGCATGGAATTGGCCAGTTTAAGCAACTCTGATGGCCTAAATGTTTTTCCTGAACATTTTTATTTGTTGGGAAAAAAACTTGCCTTTGCAGTACTAAAACTTCCTATAAATCTCAGTAAAAATGCAGTGGGCAAATGTGAACCATCTGTTTTCTCCTTCTTCTTTATCATATTCTACCAGTATCATCTGTGACTCCCTTCCCAGAAGGCCAAATCCCACCCTCACATACAGTACCTTGGTGGCACAGCTGTCATTGAGGGGCATCCCTGACAAACAGTGTGTTCTCAAGGATATACACATGAATATAATCTGCCTGAAGATCAAATTATGAACTAATATACACTGACACTTGATTTTGAGGAATGTAGTACATTTTAGGTTTTTAGTTTTAACAACAGTGAGTTGTTATTTGGAAAAGGATCTGGAATTAAAAAAAAAAAAAGACATTAAAATTTAAGAAATATCAGTTAGGCACAGCTATGGAATGAACCTGAGAAAACATTAAACTTGTACTGTAACAACCTGAGAAAACATTAAACTTGTACTGTGTAACAAATTAGAAATAGAAACAAAAGGAAATAGGTAACACAATGATTCAGGTAAGTGGACATGTATGAGAAGAGAGTTGATAATAACTATTCTTCATATACTGAGAATCACACATACACTAGTTATCAGGGAGCTCTGATTTTTTGGGTTGTCTTGTTATCTTATGGGTGACAAGGCTCTTAGAAAAACATTTCCCTCTATGTTGTCAAACTGCTGTTAAAACAGCAGCACTCACTGGCCAAACTGAACTACTGAGGTTTTCCCTTTACTGAAAATAGTTTCCACTGTGGATATATGGTGCTATCTGCTGATGGAATGCAGTATAAATCCAGTACTATTTAACATTATCACAGTGTTTATCATGTTTATTCCACACCCCAGGATAGGCAAGGATCACACTGCAGTAGACCCTGTGTAAATGCTATAAGCATGTACTGTCTTCTAAATGCATAAAAATAATTTCTATATAAATTCAAATAATTCCTAGCATTGCAAGGAGTATAGTTTTATAGGTCATTTGTAGTTTTAGCATATTTTAATAGCAAGATACATTAATTTTTTGAACAGAGAGATCAATTGTTCCTGTCTTTCACATTCAGCATTTTGGTGAACTTTTGTAAAGCCACATGATTGCCCAGGCAGTTTACTTACATTTATAAGACTCCAAGAGCTCACCCACATGAACTCTTGCAAAGCCTTTGGTTCTTTAATATCCTGAATTCACATAACACTACACTCATTTTCCAAGAGATTTCTTTTAATTTTGAGAGACAATAAGCATTTTGGCAAAAGGTTTTACAGGACTAACATACAACCAAGGAGAAGCATTATACTAAACACCCAGCAAATACCAACCCACAAATTAGTGAAATATAACCCATCAGTTTTAAATTTCCCACAAGTGGAAAGAAAGAGTAAAGGAAAAAAGGAGATTAAGAAAAGAGTAAAGAAAGAAAGAGAGAAGAAGAGAGAAAAATAGTTACCACCAACAGTCGCATGGTGGCAGGTCCCGGGAGAGAAAGGCAGATAAAGATGCAGCCATGTGAACACCTACTGATGTGCCCTGGCTGTATGGCCACCTGTCCCAGGTGGGGCATCCAGCTCACTGCCCACACACTGCCCTCCTGGCCACAGTGAGGGGCGGTGCAGCCAATCTAGGGCTCCAGGGGCATGGTGTGTTGAGTGGAAGGCCAGCCGCATGGCTCCCATGCGCTCTGCCAGCTGTGCTCCAGGATGCCTCCTGATACTGGAGGCCTGACCCTCTCCCCTGACACAGGCACACACACACAGAGGTATGTTGATTTAATCCAGTTAATAACCCTGTGAGATACTGATTGAGCGCCTTACAACTTCATACCCCAAAACTAACTGTGGGACTAGAGGATGCATGCAAAACTGCAGATATAGAATGATTCAGGCTGGAAAACTTTCAAGATCTAGAGTCTAACTGTATTTATGTAACTGTGGAACATTTAAATTCATAGCAGTATAATGCAGTTAAAAAGAACTTACAGGGAAAAGACTATCATACTTTTTACTAGATCCACTGTAGATCTGGGTCTCCCACACTTGAAAGAGGCCAGCTAGATAAGCTACTTGAATTAGTGTTTTGAGGAGGCCAGGACATATATATTGGCCAGGACAGAAATTCAGTTGCAAACTGGACTATGGACAGGCTGGTGTCCTGTACAGTAACACACTCAGCGAAGGTGGGCTTAAGTTTCATCCAAAACACCTGAAAGACAATGAGAAAACTTGTCCAGCAACAAGGATAGCAAGGAACAGATTTTGTTTATAAATGCCACTAAGACTGTTATTGGGGGTAACAGGAAAGAGGGAGGAAAGGATGTGAAATATCCCTTCTAAGTCTGAAAACACTGTTTGGCAATCACTATCCAAGACTTAATGCTTGGCAAAGCAACAGTATCTCTATTTCTCCTTGGTTTACACCAAGGACTGAAATGAGAGTTGAAGGAGATGGGTTACTTTGCCTGCTAATCAATGCAAAGGCATATTTTTCTGTTCCTCCATCTCATCATCTTTATTTCATCTAGTTTGGGTGTTTTCTTAAGGTTGCCAGATGTCCCAGTTTCACTGGGACAATCCTGGTTTTTGAAGGTACATCCCATCTGCTCTTGAAAATATTTCTGTTGGCTGCTGTTTTACTGATTGTGTGCTTTTAGAGCAGCCAGCCAGCAAAGGACTGCAGGAAAGGCTGATAAATTATTATAAAATTTAAAAAAGCTGCACATATTCCCCCAATACTTTAAATTAATTCTGTGGGCACACTTTTTCACAAAATGTAAATGGTCACTGTGGCACACAAGAAATTATGATTTCCCACTGCAGTCCCACCACTGCTTGGAGATTGCCGGTTAAAGTGCACACCTGTCCTTTTGGAGGTGCCTGAGCACCAGTCACAGAGGGACATCTGGGCTTTTGGATGGTGCAGCCAAGAGAAGACATCCTCTAAAACCACTGTGGAGGGAGGACATTGCAAGAAAACCTCAAACCAAGAGTCAGACTTGGATGCAGTGGCAGTGCAGATGAAGGCAGTGAGATTAAGCTGCATCTGCAACCCAGGAAAGTCCTCCAAGGGAAGGAGATTACAGGTCAATTAGCCCAAAGTATCTAGAGAAAGTGGAAGCTCACTCCTACACTTTCAGCTCTAGATCTATTTCACAGCTGCTAGTTTCCATTAATATATCAATTACAAAGAATACATCAAACAGCTCCAGCTACTGGAGTCAGATTAATCTTAAGAATCAAAGTTGTTCAATAAATGAAAAATGAATTTTCAAAACACTTGACAACATTATACAGGTTGTGATGAAAGTAGTTGCATAAAAGTTCTCAAAGTTAAGCAGCATCATTGCTTGATTTTTCTCCCCCAAAATGTGGGGAATTAAAGTGGGGAGAAAAATATGCAGTTTTCACTCATCCACCAATACAAACAAATATTTGAGCACTTTAGCAATTAGAAATAAGTATATTCCAGCTAGTACATATAAAGAACTGTTAGTATATTTACAAATTAAAGTTCAAACCTTGTGAATAACACCATATTGGAGTTCAACATTTCTGATGGGAGAGAGGATCTACCTAGTCATAGTGTTCACAGTGAGGAAGAGTCGAATACTGAAAATAAAAACCACTAATGTTGCTTGCATGAAATCTAGAAGAAAGATTATATCCATGAAACTCAGATGCCTAGAACAGGATTCATTTTTTCAAGTAACTAACATCAAAGGAAGCCAGGCTCACTAAACAGACCAGACAGGTGGAGTGAGATGGGATGCATGACACTCCTGTTTATAAAGAGTTCAGAAATCCACCATAGTTGCCAAATTCTTATTGACTGTAACAAAAGAGGATACTAAGTACTAACAGCATATTTACCTTAAAGCACAACAGATTCATAAGGGATTAATACTGTCTGAAACCACTAATTTGCCCTGCAATACTTATTTGGCACAGAAATCATTCTGAAGGACTAAAGTACAAAATGAGAGCATGATTCTTTGGGGTTTTTTCCGGGATAAAAAAATTAGCAGAACAACATTATTTTTTTCCTCCGTACTTCTAATCTATGAGAGGAAACTCTAGAAATGCTCATACTGCCTTTCCAGTTCTGTCTACAACAGGCAGTTGTCTCACCAGTCAATACAGTCCTTCTTTCTTTTCCTGAGAATAGATGTCTTGCCTCCAAAGACAAACTCACTGGAGCCGACAATTTTTTTTTTTTCTTGAATTGCAAGATCCAACGTATAAGCAGGTGCTTTGATAACTGTCCCCATGCTGCTAGAAGGCTCCTCTAAGCACAGCCTGTGACACCTCCACTTCTCTTCTGGCACTGTAGTGGCCTGTCCTGGCCCGGTCTCAGTTTGTTCATGGCTGGAGCAAGTATCTCAGTAAGTCATATAGCAATCCCCTAAAAGTGGGATTAGTCATCCATGTACAGAACTGAGGCATTTGTTTATTTCATATTTGCGCAAAGATGAGTGCTAGGTGGTAAATTCACAAAGCTAGCACACTGGTTCTCTAAACTTTACATTGTGTATACATTTTAACAAACAAAGGAATCCTGGTGCATTGGCTACAAGGTACATAGTTCTCTTGTCTGTTAGTATTCTATGTTCTACTGGTTGCATGATTGTCTTGCTTCTCATTCTACTTAGTCTACATGTTCATTCTTTCTCTTCTTTTGAGTCAGTGAGTTTCTTGAGTCGGTGGTCACAATCTCACCCTTCTGGAGATAGCTTTGTGGTGGTTTGGTTTTGGTTTTTGGTTTTTACCTAGTTGGGACTGATTTCAGCACCCTTGCTGAATTGGCTTTGTTACTTATTTCTTACCTCTACCAAATGTCTTTGAGATCTGTCCACTGTCAGTAGCACATCCTTCTTCCCAAACTCTGCTGTAAAACCCTAGCCCTAAACAAACTAAGGCAAATAACACATCATTNCACTGCAGTCCCACCACTGCTTGGAGATTGCCGGTTAAAGTGCACACCTGTCCTTTTGGAGGTGCCTGAGCACCAGTCACAGAGGGACATCTGGGCTTTTGGATGGTGCAGCCAAGAGAAGACATCCTCTAAAACCACTGTGGAGGGAGGACATTGCAAGAAAACCTCAAACCAAGAGTCAGACTTGGATGCAGTGGCAGTGCAGATGAAGGCAGTGAGATTAAGCTGCATCTGCAACCCAGGAAAGTCCTCCAAGGGAAGGAGATTACAGGTCAATTAGCCCAAAGTATCTAGAGAAAGTGGAAGCTCACTCCTACACTTTCAGCTCTAGATCTATTTCACAGCTGCTAGTTTCCATTAATATATCAATTACAAAGAATACATCAAACAGCTCCAGCTACTGGAGTCAGATTAATCTTAAGAATCAAAGTTGTTCAATAAATGAAAAATGAATTTTCAAAACACTTGACAACATTATACAGGTTGTGATGAAAGTAGTTGCATAAAAGTTCTCAAAGTTAAGCAGCATCATTGCTTGATTTTTCTCCCCCAAAATGTGGGGAATTAAAGTGGGGAGAAAAATATGCAGTTTTCACTCATCCACCAATACAAACAAATATTTGAGCACTTTAGCAATTAGAAATAAGTATATTCCAGCTAGTACATATAAAGAACTGTTAGTATATTTACAAATTAAAGTTCAAACCTTGTGAATAACACCATATTGGAGTTCAACATTTCTGATGGGAGAGAGGATCTACCTAGTCATAGTGTTCACAGTGAGGAAGAGTCGAATACTGAAAATAAAAACCACTAATGTTGCTTGCATGAAATCTAGAAGAAAGATTATATCCATGAAACTCAGATGCCTAGAACAGGATTCATTTTTTCAAGTAACTAACATCAAAGGAAGCCAGGCTCACTAAACAGACCAGACAGGTGGAGTGAGATGGGATGCATGACACTCCTGTTTATAAAGAGTTCAGAAATCCACCATAGTTGCCAAATTCTTATTGACTGTAACAAAAGAGGATACTAAGTACTAACAGCATATTTACCTTAAAGCACAACAGATTCATAAGGGATTAATACTGTCTGAAACCACTAATTTGCCCTGCAATACTTATTTGGCACAGAAATCATTCTGAAGGACTAAAGTACAAAATGAGAGCATGATTCTTTGGGGTTTTTTCCGGGATAAAAAAATTAGCAGAACAACATTATTTTTTTCCTCCGTACTTCTAATCTATGAGAGGAAACTCTAGAAATGCTCATACTGCCTTTCCAGTTCTGTCTACAACAGGCAGTTGTCTCACCAGTCAATACAGTCCTTCTTTCTTTTCCTGAGAATAGATGTCTTGCCTCCAAAGACAAACTCACTGGAGCCGACAATTTTTTTTTTTTCTTGAATTGCAAGATCCAACGTATAAGCAGGTGCTTTGATAACTGTCCCCATGCTGCTAGAAGGCTCCTCTAAGCACAGCCTGTGACACCTCCCCTTCTCTTCTGGCACTGTAGTGGCNACCTCCACTTCTCTTCTGGCACTGTAGTGGCCTGTCCTGGCCCGGTCTCAGTTTGTTCATGGCTGGAGCAAGTATCTCAGTAAGTCATATAGCAATCCCCTAAAAGTGGGATTAGTCATCCATGTACAGAACTGAGGCATTTGTTTATTTCATATTTGCGCAAAGATGAGTGCTAGGTGGTAAATTCACAAAGCTAGCACACTGGTTCTCTAAACTTTACATTGTGTATACATTTTAACAAACAAAGGAATCCTGGTGCATTGGCTACAAGGTACATAGTTCTCTTGTCTGTTAGTATTCTATGTTCTACTGGTTGCATGATTGTCTTGCTTCTCATTCTACTTAGTCTACATGTTCATTCTTTCTCTTCTTTTGAGTCAGTGAGTTTCTTGAGTCGGTGGTCACAATCTCACCCTTCTGGAGATAGCTTTGTGGTGGTTTGGTTTTGGTTTTTGGTTTTTACCTAGTTGGGACTGATTTCAGCACCCTTGCTGAATTGGCTTTGTTACTTATTTCTTACCTCTACCAAATGTCTTTGAGATCTGTCCACTGTCAGTAGCACATCCTTCTTCCCAAACTCTGCTGTAAAACCCTAGCCCTAAACAAACTAAGGCAAATAACACATCATTCCCCTCCCTTTGAGGCCTGTTTTTCAATTCACTGATAAGTCAAAACCCTGTTTCNGTTTCTTGAGTCGGTGGTCACAATCTCACCCTTCTGGAGATAGCTTTGTGGTGGTTTGGTTTTGGTTTTTGGTTTTTACCTAGTTGGGACTGATTTCAGCACCCTTGCTGAATTGGCTTTGTTACTTATTTCTTACCTCTACCAAATGTCTTTGAGATCTGTCCACTGTCAGTAGCACATCCTTCTTCCCAAACTCTGCTGTAAAACCCTAGCCCTAAACAAACTAAGGCAAATAACACATCATTCCCCTCCCTTTGAGGCCTGTTTTTCAATTCACTGATAAGTCAAAACCCTGTTTCACAACCCCCTTCACTTTCTTTGTAACTCTCTGGGTGTATTATTTAATGTCTCTGACTCTTGAGATATTAGTAGTGCCACCACTTACACAGAAAATATATAGAAACTCTTTCAGGCTGCTGCATCCTGTTTTCAGTAAGGATGTCAGTAGTTTTTCTTTTGGTATTTGCTCTGTGTTTAAAGGACGCTGAAGTAAGTTTTAAAGAGGCACAGATACAATTCTAGGTACATGGAGTAGCGCAGCAAAAACAAAGCTTCTTTTAATTTTCACTTGTCTCCACATGGTTATTTTGTTGCTTTCATCAAGGTACAAAAGGCGCTTTCATTTGGTAAACAATCTCAAGTGTCACCTCTAACTGGTTAAATTATCTGCAAATAAAAAACCTTCATCTGGTGTTTGCATAAATCTGCTCTGTTTTTGATGTCTCTCAGACCTGTCTTATCCTACTAGGGGAAATACATATTTTTGTTGTAACATGTGCCTGCTGAAGAGGTAAGCATGGACAAATCTTGTATACTGCATCTGTCGCTTCTAGAATACATACAGTGTATGTGGTGTTTACCACAAAGGCTATCTGCATACAAAGTGTATGCAGAATCTGATATTCCCCAATTACTGTCTGCTTACTGGACAGCCCATGCACAAGTATTTCCCTCCAGGAAATGTGTTAGACTCACTTTTGTTATAAAATGAAGTTCCCACAGTTTGATGCCTGGAAACTATGACTCACATCAGTTCAGCAATTCACTGTATAGTTAGACATGAAAGTTAAATACCAGAGGAAACACATTTTTTTTGGATCAGAACTTTTGTCATTGCTTAGTCCAATCTGGATACAGAGAGATCAAGTGAAGTGTGAGTGCTCATTAATTCCAGAGACCAAAGAGGTAGACCTCTAAACTACAGGCAAGTCTTAACACCCAAAAAACCCAAAACCCAGTGCATCACTGAAGTATTTATGTTCTAGGAGTGGGTTAAAAAGCAATCTAGATAGATAGATACAAAGACAATTCTGCCTCCAAAATGAATTAATTCAGAAAAGGGATAACAATACTGTTAAATAAGAAATGACACAAACTTTTATTTAAACTTGAAGCAAATCAGATCACATACCTTTGGGAAAGTAGAAAGCAATCAAAAATAATCTTTTACATTTCTCACCCTAATTTTCTCTAATTGTGATCAAGACAGGAAGCACCAACATTGAAATACAAAAGAAGAAAACAGTTCTTGCAGTGAGAGACTAAAGCATCAAAAACATTGTGAAATGCCTTTATTAAATATGTAAAGCTATTCTAAAGACATGTTTAAGTGCTTTGTTGTGTTGTGTTTCTTTTATTTTTCTGACAAGATGAAACAGGATAAAGAAAGAGAGAATAAAGATTTGCTTTAAATCCTGTACTGCACATTGAGTACTATAGAAGCCTTACAGCAAGGAGTTTTGGCAGGACTAAGTGCCAGGCCTGGCTGCTGGTGGTCACACGTGCAGGAACCCAGAATGGCAAAGCAAAGGGAGATAAGGTGACCATTACCCCAGCCTGGAGATCCTGTTTTCAACATCCAAATAATTCAGTGGATCAGGATATGGGTAAAAAGGCAAAGTGGATACTCTCCTGTGATCTCTAAAAAATGCAAATAATGGTCATGTTACTGGCCTCACAAACCTTTCACCTTCAGGGAAGAACCGGAGGCTCTCCGGCTGCCTGCCTTTCTGTTCGGCTCCTGTGCTCTGGCATTGTCCCACATGGCTTTGAGACTCTTCTGCTGTTCAGCCCCTTCTGTTTACTCCTGTTATAGAGAAAAAAATCACTGGTCAATCACTCACAACTGTGAGAAAAATCTCTTTTACTAGATTTAGAAAAACAGCAAATATTTGTGAAACAAAGAAATATAATGAACAGAAAAGTTCTAATACAGCACACACTAGGTGCCCAGGTCCCTAAAGTCCAGAAAATACACCTCCCGATTCAAAAACTGTGCCTTTAAAGGTTTCCAAGGTCCCACCCTGTCTGTGTAACAGGAGGGGCCTTCCCCTCTCCTGGACTGGTTCTGCTGTGCCCCTGCCATGCCAGAGGGCAGAGTCCAGGGCAACATGGCAGCCTCCATCT
>VWZF01006120.1:196664-213382 GCA_013396755.1 Sclerurus mexicanus | reverse complement strand
ACAGCAGAGGGGACAGCAGAGGGACAGCACCACAGCGCTCCCCCGCCCGGCCCCGCTGTTCGGCGCTCACACCACACCGCCCCACCCATCCCGCAGCCCGCGCTGCTCTGCCCGGCCACGGCAAAAGGGACAGGTTTGTCCCCGGCGTCTCGAGCCCCCCGGCTGCGCCTGTCGCGGCCTTTCGGGGTGGGAGGAAATCATCCCGGCTTCCTGCTGGAAGCGATCCCCGTGAAAGGGAAGGTTTCCAGCGGGATCAGCCAGCTGGGCTCATGACAGCCACAGCTCTGGTATCAGACGGGCTGGTACAAAAGCATCTGGATAAAAAAGAGATATTAAGAGACATTTTGTTATGAAGACACAGGGCGGGGGTGTACTTCTTTTTTGAAAGAAAATAGTATTAGGAACTCAAGGGGAAAAAACCCACAAACCACCATGAACAAAAAACAACCTCCACATAACCTCTGTCCAACAGTTCTGTAAGAAATGACAGCGTCCCTACATATACTCTCTGGTTGCCCTAGTCGGGAGAGTCTGGAAAACAGAATGCACCATCTCCATTTAGGAAAACAGAGGGATAACCAGCAGCATTACCCTTTCCTCAAGAATATTAGGGGGGTGGGGCAAGGTAATGAAAAGATGGAAAATGAGCTAACCGCACACTACACTGTCCTCCATGTGACTATCCTGTCACACATCTCACTATTCTAACATACTTGACCAGATAGCAGATTTTCTAGATGAGATAAAGGAAGTGTACCTGCATTATCAGATCTTGAGGTAACTGCTCTTTTTACCTGCCACATCAGGCATGATTACTTTTTACTCAGAAAGACAGATTTTAGAGTGGTAAAAGGTATAAAATAAATCATGTGTATTGGTAACTATAAAGCTGGAGGAGAGTTACTGGCCTTTATTTTTAAATCAATCTCATTGGTCCGTTTTACAATTTTCTTCTGGTGGTAACTCAAAAGTTGATGAAAAAACAAAAATGTTCCAGTAATCTTTGCTAACCTTAACATATAAAAAAAAAAGAAAGAAAAAGGAAAAACTCTTATGTTCTAGCATTGTTACAGTCAGAAATTTAAGATGTATTATCAATATAGGGGAAAACTGGGAGATCATGTATCAAGGACTGATGAACTTGAAAGGTGGACTATTAGAAAGGGGCACAGACTTGCCCTTCCAGACTAACTCTAAGAAATGTGGACAAAAACTGGAGGGTCATTACATGGAGGAGAGAGAGAAGCACACAGATCAGGCACTAGCTGATTGCAGGGTAACCATACGCATACAGCCAGCAAGCAAAGCAAATATGGCTTAAAGATATGTGACAAGAAGCACTTGCTGTTGAGCTGGGGAAATACCAAATACACGGCACAGTGCCTTGGAAAGACTCATGTGGAATACAGCATAGATCTGGTCATTCAGGTTTGAGAGAGATGTATTTTAAAAAGCACATTTCAGCCAAAAAAACTCAGTGTTTGTTTGGCAAAGCAAAGGACAAAGGAGAGTTATTGTGGGGTGTCAAATACAGAAAGGAGATTTTACATGCAGTGAGATGGAAGCTGATTCTTTCAACTAAAGGCGCAGCACTGCGCCAAAAACAAGCTGATAGGAACTTAGGTGAGAAATCCAGAAAAACGTCGTTAACCATCAGTGAAATTCTTAAGCATGTCTCCAACAGGACTAAGCATGCCTCAGAGAAATTTAATGAGTGAGTGGGAAATGACTGCCCTGTACTTAGGATACCTGTGGGAAGCAATCACATGGCATCAAACAGCTGAACCAGTGGGACTCATGAGCACAGACATGCCAGGCTGGGTTATGCTCCAGCCAAGCAGCCCAGAGACTGGGCAGGCAGCACAGACTGGGGCAAGCGGATGGAGGCTGAGAGGGGAGCAGCCACAGGAGGAAGGAGAACAGTGAGCTGGGAGGAGGAAGCCCTGAATGTAACCCCAAGAGCCCATCACAGAGGCCAGCTGTCACAGACAGAGTCCCAGAGCGAAGTCCAGCCTGGCAGCAGCATGCAATTACAAGCATGTATTCTATGCAAGTAGTCCAACACTTGCCACAATTAAGTTATGAGGCTCTGGGTATTTGTTGAGGCTGAGTCACAGATTAGCACCTGTCTCCAGCACCTCGTTGTCCATATGTCAAAAAGAACTGTTGCAAAAGACTTGGCTGTTTATGTCTTAGCATTCAACCTTTTTTTTTTTTTCACTTCATGCAATTTAAGGAGAGTCAATAACATATATGGATCAGGAAGTTCTTTTTGACTGAGAAAAGTTCAAATATTATTAGAAAAAAAAAATTTCCTGCATGAGATATTTTAAAACACTGTAGTTACTGATACTGATTAAAAGTGGGTATGCATAGGACATCATTAACAGTAATATAAGTATTATTCATGAGAGAATAAGATTTTTTTAATTAGTATCTTCTCAAACCAAAAATCAAGAAAAGCACTGTTGGTGTACTTTGAAGTTATGAATAGCTTTACTAACACCAAGAGAGCTGCTGGAAAGGTTGGAATTAGGCCTGCTTTTAAGTACTTCAGTGAACTCGGTTATGTGTTAATGAATATAATAAATATTTGAATACTTTTGTGATTACTAGGAAAGTGCAACTGAAAAATATAAAGCTTAAAGAGAGCCTCAAAACTCTTTTGTCTCTAATTTATTGTTTCACTTATTTACTGCACGTGGCTATAAGTGACACATCAAAATGAAATATACCTACCAGCAACAGTTTTCATGCTTATGGTTAGGATTATTAAAAAAAGCATATTAAACAGGCCTTCACTTCCTTTTGATTAAAAAATCTTTTTCACAGGCTCCAAGGACAGTGGTTTGCAGAATATACACACAGAAAATCCATCCTCTTTCAGCTCACTAACCAAATTATTCACATTGCAGATTCCATGGGACTAGAAATCCTAACATCTCGAAAGGATAGTCCCTGTGCAAGTGGATATGCTGGAGGAGAGATTCCATACGGTCTTCTGAAAGCACAATCAGAACTATACAAGACTGCCTTAAAGAATTTAATGGTGGAAATATTCTTGCCTATATTGTCTGACTTAAATTACCGGGTCTTTAATTATATGCCCTTCCAGAGGATGTTTAGATAACGACAAAGGAGAGACTTCATAATTTTGGACTCTAGGTAATGACAATGGCATGGAATATTTTAAAATATGCAAAAGATGTACTAATCTATGCTACATAATAAAATACATTTAGCTTGGAATTTTAAAAAATTGTGGAGCGTTTCTTCATTCTCCTCAGGAATTTCTGTGTAGCCTGAATATGATCTTGATACATACCAAAAATCCTCCTGTTTTTGAGTTCTGTATCAGAGTCAAGCCCAGGTTCATGTCTTCCTTTATTTCAGTCACATTTGGAATATTTATTAAAGCTGAAATAAAATTAGATTAAGTAATGACAGAATAATAAATAAGATGCAGAAGCAATTTAGTGAGTCAGAATTCCATTTCAAAAACTTGATTTCTCAGAATGTAAGACACCTTTTCCAAATGGCTGCATACAATTCTGAGACAAGAGAAATAAAAATCAGTCTTTGTCAAACAACTGTTAGCCATTAACTATAAACATGAATCAAGTACAGCCATTTAGAGTATCTGCCTAAAGGCAAAAGAGAGGAAGAAACAATCTACCTATTGCATATTTTTGGCTGGCTGAGTAGCTGCAGCTGAGCAGCTACTGTTACCTTCCTGAGGACATTAGATTCCTCTGATCCAGTATCGGGTTTTAAACAAAAACTTGAGCAGAGCAGTGGAGAGCAGACATGCTCTGCACCACAAAGAAACATAATACAGGCATCTCAGCACACTCTGCTGTCTCATATTTTAACTGTATGCAAAAGTGAACCCCATTTTATACTTGTAAACACGCAGACACACATACCCCTACCTAGTCTGGGGAAAAGACAGACATTTGCTCTCACAGCAGCCCACCCCAGGATGCCAGCAAAGAGTCCTTCAATGGCACAGAGCCCTGGCTAAGCCAGCAGCTGGCTTTGGAATCTACACCATTCCTGCTCCATGGCTGGAGGTTAAAGACTCCAGTTGCTTCAGTGGGTTACACTGAGACCGCAGTACTTCCAGTAGCTGGCACCACAGGCCAGATGCCCACACCCTAACCTGACTCCAGTGGCAGGCACCAGTTCTTGCTCAGACCAACACAGCTCTCAGCAGCAGCAGGCACTGAGCCCTTGCAGCACATGCACACACAGACATCCCACAGAGACTGAGATTATCCAGAGAGCTAGTTAAGAAAAGCTTTAATAAGGTAGATTGGCCTGGTGCAAAAATAGCAGAAAACTGAAAAATTGCAGCAAGACTTTATTAGTTACAACTTACCTTGTAAATTCAATTTTTTACATGTGGTTTTGGATGTACGAACAGGACATGCATATATATCTCCAGTTCTGTTAGCAGGATAGCCACTCCAGGGTGATCCAACCAATAACCTACAATAACAGGAACTTCATTAGGTCCTTAATGATAGTGGAAAAGTCCAGCAACATCACTGCATGGAACACTACAGTTAAGAGGTAAAGAGGCTTTCACAAGATAGAGCACCTAGGGCATTCAGGAGTAGGAGTCTTCTCCAGAACTGTTCATAAGCTTTACTTGCATATCAATATGCTGGATTCACCAAGGGCAGCTTTGGTGAAGAAGAACTGGAGACCTTTTGGGGATTCAGCTGCCTCAAACGTGTACTGTCTTTTCTCTGACCATATATCATAGTTCAGAAGAAATACAGCAAAGACACTAATATGTATAGATGCAAAAAATTTAAAAATATGTATGTTGGGGATTGAGAGACAAATTATTTATTGTTTTATCAGCTAATGGTTAAATGATTCCTTTTAAGTTATTCTTTTAACTGATAAGAAACATTTTCTACAGGATCCACTCAGCAACAGTCAAACACTTATGTCTCAGCTTGAACATTACCACACCTTGGTAAGGCTGAGTCAGAAAGAAAATACTGCAGCTGGTAACAATCTGCTGCATCAATTCTGTAATCCTGAACAAGAAAGTTAAGACTTTTGATAATTTGTGCCTACAATACAAACTGATTCATGTTCTCTGACTCATTCCTTCATCTGCTGTAAGGTTTTCCCTCCAATATCTGCTTCTCAAGACTCCTCTAATTTTTAAGTGAAAGCCTTCACAAAACTCTTATTTCACCTCCTGGCAATAGTGCTTAAGAACACCTATTTTTCAGCACAAGTCTCTGAAAACTGAAGATGATCTCAAGAGACATGAAAAATAAAACAGATGACTGAAAAGCAGGGACTGGGTATTTGCTCCAGCAACAATATGATTTTGCTTTTCAAACAGAACAATCCATGATAGTAATTAATGCATTTTGGGGACAGCAAAAGTACAAGCAGTAGACACCCCAGTACAGAATATAGAGTTTCATTAGAAACTATCTTTTTCAGTTGGTCAATAGGTTGCTTAAAGCAAAATTGTTGTCCTCCAAAGTTTATAGGTAGTTAATTCAAATATACCTTTTACTATAAAAAATACCCCCAAATTGTGTGAAATTATTATATTTCAAAACAAAGGCTATGTATCATATTAACTTTCCAGGAATTATCTGATTTTACTGCTGCAATTTTGTAACTAGTTAAAATAAGATGGCTATTAAAAAAAACCCCATAGTTTTAGATGCCTAAGAAATATTTTGAGATCTTTTTAACTTTCCCATAGAAAATACTGCTAACTGCATTTTCTTTTTTTAAACTTTATTTCACCTCAATTAAACACAAACATTAGAGCACAAATAACATTATTCTGTTTATCAGTTCCGCTGGCGGTTCGTTTTCAGATTCTATTTCTTGTGTGTCAGAATATTTTAAAAATGTCTAACTCCTTCTCAGTTACCTTGTTGAAAAATGGTGATTTATACAGACCACAGGAACAAGATTTTGTGTACTTTTAGCACCTCTAAACATGAAACTCAGGTTTGTATAAATATCTCTCTGTATAAAACCAATGCACATTACACTAGCTGCAAGGAGTTCTCTGACCTTCTTATTTTCCCAGTCTTTCTGAGCCTTTTCTGCACAGTCGAAATGAGAACCATCACATCTCTGGACCAAATAACCAGAGCTCATGAGAAACTACTCCACTGGTCATGTGCCAACTAATAACATAACCTGCAAACACTTGCAGTGACACAGAGGGCTGGAGGTGGTCAACAGCGATCGACAGAAGGAAGACGTGGTGTTACACTCTTCTGCCTTGTTGGGTACTACAGAGTTAGACACAGTTATAAAATGCTAACTGGGCTGATGGGAGAGAGGAAGGGCTTAAAGTTCTCATAGCAACAGGAAACAGTTTTAAAATGAATGGCAACACTGCACGTGCAATATCTGAAACTGGAACAGCTTTTCAGCATTAATTGTCAAACTGGACAAAGCACTGTGTACTTTTATAAATACTTGTATGTTTTTTGTAAGTTTGCCAGAAGGCAACCATATTTCAGAGTCCTTGCAGGATGACAGCTACTGTTCAAAGTAGCTATTCTGTCTTGGAAATACCCCCTACCACCACTCCATCTAGTCATGAAACTAAATCTCTGCACTGTGCTGGCATTGCACTGCAGCCATGGGTTATCCTGAAAGCCTATAGCACATAGTTTCACTCACAGAGTGAATACCAGAGGAGGAGAAGAGGAAGAGAAGCATGCTAGAGTATTATCTGTCCCCAAATCCAAGCCTAACTCCAACCCTTACCCTTGCTATTGGCATAAACTAGAGACAAACGTCACCCACAGAGTTTGCTAAAAGCAGTTCTCTCCCTTTCAGCATGCATACTTGTGCTCATTCCATGAGCTTTGTTTGGCTCCCATTTTCCCCAACCTCAACATTAACTTCAACCCATACACCTTTTCATACCAAGGAACCATCCTTCTTTATACCCAATTCACTTCTACAACTTAATATTCACAAGATAATTTTACTTTTGCTAGCCCTGAAACTAACCTTGTAGCTGTTGCATGGTACAAACAGGAAAATGTAAGACAAACAAGATGAACTATTCTAATTTTAACCCCAAATTTAGATCTATGCCAACTGTGCAGAAAACAAATTTAATTTTGTCTTTCATTTAGCTTGCACTCCTCATAGTTCACCGGAAGTTATTTATTAACTTATTTTGCTGTATTTCCTGTAGATTTGCAGGGTCTATTAGTCTCAATGTCACACCTATGTTGTAGGCCAAAAAATGCTACTCCATACATGGAATTTAACATTAGAACTGACCATTACTGACTCTTATTTTCAGAAATGAACAAAGCTATTCACCCCCTTCTGCTATCTGACTTAGCTAGTCTAACCTGTCACCAATACACACCTGAGAAAATGTTATTAACTGACTTATGCCAGGCTTAGCCCTCTACTTTTAGCTGCCAAGCCTGAAAGTCCTAGGAAATAACTTAATTATTATTTGTCTCATATCCTGTGCCTTACTTAAGCTTAATACTAGCCATAATCTGCATTAGGAATCAGAAAGTCCTACTTGCCTTTTAAAATTCACATAGACCATTACTATAGAGAGTTACACAATACTGCTCTGGGAAAATCCATGTGAATCTTTTTGAAAAATCAGAAGTGAAGACAGCAGGAGAGTATCTGGCCAGAATCCTGCTAACTACAAAAATACTGTGATAAAACAGGATGCACATGAGGGAAAGTGAAACAGAATGTATCAGGAAAGAATGCAAGAAATGAGTACTGAAATACTTGAAAATGTTTATTTCCAAATAAACCATATCATGTATAATGTATTAATTGTCTTTTTTGGCCACGAGTTAAATATTTATTTGTACAAAACTTCCTTACATGTCTTTGCCAACTATCTTTACACAATACTATAGTGAATATAATGTAATATTGCAACTGACTTTATTATTCATCTCCTTAATCAGTCTCCAACACTGTATACAAAGCAATGAAGCTACATGAAGTCAAATAAAGTTCAGCAGCAATGCCCTACCACACAAGCTGCAGGAGCAGCAGATCAAAGTGCAACAGGAATTGTTTCTGGGAAATTACACCATGACAAAGCTAGTAATCAGCAACGTGTGATGTAGCAGAAAGCAAAACCAGAATTCATAGTGAGGGGTTGAATTCCCAGCTGTTGTCAGATCATGTTTTCTGTAGTTTATTTTTTTTTACTTTTCACACATTTGCTCTTCATTGTAATTTTTTTCCTGAACACAAAGATGTCTAATAGGAAAATAAAAGTAGAAAGGACCTCTTAAATCATCTTGCCCTTTTCCCTACAATTACAGGAAGCGATGAGTGGATATCAAGACCAAAGAATTCTTCACTTTCATAGATGTTTCTCTGCACACCTAAAACACTTCTCACCATCTAAAACTTTTGATCCTTTGAACAAGACTCCAAACTTCAAAAACTACAGCGAGCTACAGCAAGAGAGGTTGACTAACAAACTTAAAAGTCCTAGAAAACAGCTGCCAGAGCTTGTCTAAGCAGGAAAAAGACAAACTGCAGTGCATGCAGTAAGGGAAAGCAAAAGCTGGGTAAGGAACTCAGCATTAGCAGCGGTGCTGGCACTGAAAAGTCCGAGCTCTAGCAATGGCAGCTTTCTGTTAAAAAAAAAAAAGGTACTGTCCTCAAAAGAAATGGGGAAATGGCCCTCCTCATTAAAATTAGAAAGCTTTGAAAATGTACTGATTTAAACAGAAGTTGCTGCAGAAATGTGTCTTTTTGGCAAAATGTCTTATTGGTCTGAAGAGGCATCACAGCACCTCCCAAGAAAGGTCACTGTATTTGATGAGCAGTGAGCCATATGCAATGATTTTTTAAACTCTTTTGTAGTGCAATAATTATGTGATATATCAGTAAGTGATCTGCATATTAAGGTATCATTACTGATACATGGGATGAAACAAAATATTTTAAAACAGAAAAATCCCACAATATAAATTCAAAAACAAAATTTAAAAAAAAATCCAAATGCTGAGCATAGGTCTGAAGACACCCATGGATAGGAAAAAAGCTTTTTAGCACCTATATACAGCTATTCAGTCTTCCTCACCTGAGACAGATATAAAACCAATTCTCAGCATGAAGTAAGTATTGTTATCTTTGAAGAAGGAAGCTGCTATTTGGGACATACACATTCAAGACAAATTGATGACAGAGTACAATCCAGCTTTCTAAAATATTGTTTATAAAATAACAGAGATTTTGGTCTCAAATTAGGATTCAAATGCAGATGACCTCACAACAGGGAGAACCAGAGCATAAACTGAATGATGTTTCTGTGATGGCTAATTATTTGTGTGGTGAACTACTTGAACTTTCTAATTGATGAGTTTCTTTGGTATTCACAATTTTCCTTCAGTTCATTATAGAGCTCCTGTTTTGAAATTCCCACCAAACACTTTGAAAAGCTTGAGCTGTGCTTGACTTGCAAGTTTGTTCTTACTTATGAGCATCACATGCCATCAATGCCCATCAGAGCACAGCAGATTGGTGCCCAATTATCCTGGGTCATCTGACTTGACACAAAAAAGTCTCCCTTGCTGGTTTGCGTCACAGCGTTCCAACATGTACCAGCCCCTTCAATAGTCCTTCACTCCTGTTTGGACTGTCTTCTCTCTCTGAAGTTATCTCCAAGCAAAAGTGAAAACATACTGCTGCATGGAGTACCAATTCTGTAAAAACTCTATCATTTTCTATAACTCTTATTGCCTCAGGAAATACACCTCCCAGAAATAGAGCTGAATAATATAACTAGAATCTGCTGTATTTCTCTGTCTCTCCTTTCTACTCTTTGAGAGAGTACAGCAGGGTTCCTAGAGCTGTATTTTACATGGCACCTTGTGAATTTATTAAGCAAAGCCTAGGAAGGGGTGAAAATTCTGGTGAATTTCAGATTCTGAATAATGTCTCTTTGGCAGCAATGGCATCCCAGCAGCATTTCATATGATGGGCAGCCCCACCTACTGTGCCTCGACAGAGTTTTCAAGTACATCACATTCTTGCTGCACAGTGGTGATCTCTTCACAGAAGATGGTAAATGATGATAAATGATCCCCTGTAACAGAAAGTATCACGCCAATCTTATGCAAAGCTCAGAGTGTTTATCTTGCTCCCAGCCATGTCAACAAGCACTCTGTGCATCGACTGCAGCCTCTGCATCGATTATAGGAGAAAACAACAAGTGTTCTGTTTGTTCTAGGGTTGTTTTTGGTTGGTTAGGTTTTTTTGTTTTGTTTGTTTAGTTTATAAACAATGCACACAGGAAAAAATTGTAGTGTCACAAGTAAAAGAAAATAGCCTAGAAATTAAGAGAACAAGAGAGTAAAACATGACTTTTTTTTTTTTTTAAGCTTGCCTAATGGAGAGAGACTGAGAAGAGCTTTTCTTCACTGAAGAGTCTCTAACAAGTCCTAGTTAGTCCAACATGAGCTGATAAAATTTCACTGACTTGTACAGCTAGGTCAGACACCATGCAGTGAAATAACTAATGACGAAGTGCCTGTATACAAAAATGTTTACCAGATTCAAAATATTCATATACTGTAAAGAAGATTGGTTGCACTCAATGATCTTAAAGGTCTTTTCCAACCCAAATGATTCTATGATTCTATAAGACAGGAAAAGTTAAACCAAAATTACTTTTCCTCTCCAAACTCCAGCATACATTATCCAAGAAAGAGAGTGGCAGTGGAGAAGTTTTTATATCCAAAGTGAAAATAAAAGAGGAGAATATAAAACATAAATAGCTTGGGTGAGTCAGGTACTTGTTGCTTTGGTTACAAGCTTATAGAAAAACTCACAGGTATAAAGCACAGGGCAATTTCTTCATGCATGAGGCAAAAGCATTCAATTCACTTCGTGCATATATTTTTGTTCTCAATGGCTTTACATAAAGGTTGGGTTTGTTTGTTTGGGTTTTTTTGTTGTTGTTTTTTTTTTTCCCCCAAAAAGAGATCTCTGACCTATAGGTGACTAAACGCATAATTAAAGCAGGCAGAAACACAGGAAGAAGCCACCACAGCATCAGATGAGGGGTGGGGATAGGCCGGAAGCCTACCCAATGGAGGGAGAGGAACTGCCAAGCTTTTAATTCAGAGGATACAGTTCTGCTCTCCTCTCACTGTGTCTCCTGGTCACTGGCTTGAGGAACATCAGTGAGATGTAGATGGTTGTACATGTTTGCTCATGCATCCAGTTGAACTGCACAGCGCTCCTGAGCAACACTATACACAAGCGTCTCAGCTGGCTCAGTATTTTTGTATGGACTTTTCCAAACTTCAGCTGTAAAATACATTTTCATGTGTATTTCCATGTATTTCAGATTTTGACATCTTTCTTTTTAGTGAGAAAAGTTTAATTACTTAGTATCCATCTATTGTCACTTAAGCAACTGTGCCAATTTGTGGCTATTTTGGTTCTGACACAGTTTCAGTCTATCGAGGATGACACCTTTGAAATGTCTCAGCTTAAGATAATGTGTGGCTTTCCACTACAGACTTAAAACCATGTACATACAAGTAACCACTTAAGAGTTTAGTGGTTCTCAACTACTTTTACAGACATATGGTCCTTACTGTGACAGACACCTTAAGCTCTGTGCCTGCCGATACTGCAGAAGAGGAAACAATATGTCTTCCACTAAATGTGCTTATGCCGTGTTAATATGTTAAAGTTCTTTTTTAAATCAACATTACTAGAAAAAATATTTTACTAATTGCCCATCAAGCCCAATGTTGTGGCAACAGTGGATTTCAGGTCAAATTTTATGGCTGAAGAGATGCAGCAGACACAAGGCCTTTGCTAGGATTGTGTTATTATATACAGCCAAATGCACCATCCCGTGAGAAGCAAACAGTTAATACTGTGTCAGACACAAAATTATACAGATTTAAGTTAATTTAGTTTTAATAATCACAACTCACAAGCCTTAATCATTTGTTTTAACCATTTATTTTAACTATGTTAAAATGGGAAAAATATACCACATATATGTAAAGTGTAACAAAGATGCTATTTATACCAGAAGGAATCAAATGAGAGTTAAAATTCTACAGAAACTGTAAGCTTGAGAAAACTGGTCTATTGGAGATAAAAGATTAACCGAAAGAAAACCTCAGATTGCACAGTGTTAAGGAAAAAAGCCTGAACCATCACATACATGTTTCTTTAGAATATCTCAACTTTTGTTTTAATAACATTAAGTATTTATTTGTCAAAAGATAACTCTAATATAAAAAAGGAATTAGCCAGAATTACAAAAGAAACATTAAGAGTTGCAATGTTTTTTCCTTAACCTTTTAACTGGACATAAAAACAAGCTCTTCAAACTGCTTACCATTTGCCTTGTTCATTTATAAACTGCTGAACTGCATATCCAAACTGCTCTCTTGGTGGACCAGAAAATATTTTTGCTTCCAGGAGCCCAACATTGTAGGCTTCACAGCAGTTATGAAGAATGCCTGTTAACAGAAAGATTATGATTATCACAGAAGCAATTAAAGAAGAATTTTGATCCCAGTGAAAAAGGCTCTTCATCTGTGCCAGCTCCCCCAACAGAAGAAAATAAATATAGCCTTTGACACATGCTTGAAAAAAACAGCCTTTTCGTTACAGTACCCTGCCCATGCGTAATGCCTGTCTAGCACCCTTTACATGTGTTATAATACTCTTGGCAGAGATCAATGACTCATTCACTGTTTGCCTTAACAAAAGTTGCAGCATTACCAAAGGGAATGTTTTAGCTGAAGGGAGGCAAGATGTATGATTCAGAAGTCTGTTATCCTCCTTTACCTCAAGGCATAACTTAAGCTTGTGGCACAGCAAATACATCAAGAGTCTGATGAGGTATATTACAATCACAGTCTTTTAGGCTGGAAAAATCTTTAAAATTAAGTCCAACCCTTAACCCAACACTGCCAAGTCCACCACCAAACCATGTCTCCAAGTGCCACATCTACACATCTTTCAAATACCTCTAGGGATGCTGATTCTACCACTTGCCTGGGAAGCCTGTTCCAATGCTTGACAACCTTTTCCAGGAAGAAATTTTTCCTAATATTCAGTCTAAACCTTCCCTGGCACAATTTGAGGCCATTTCCTCTTGTCCTATTACCTGTTACTTGGGAGAAGAGACAGACACCCACGTGGCTATAAACTCCTTTCAGGTAGTTGTAAAGTGAGCAGTAAGGTTCCCCCGAAACTCTTTTTCTTCAGACTAAACACCCCCAGCACTCTCATTTGCTTCTCATCAGATCTGTGCCCCAGACCCTTCAGCAGCTTTGTTGTCTATCTGCAGACTTGCNCACTTGGTCTTGTTGAACCTCATACCACTGGCACTGTGCCGTTGATCCAGCATGTCCAGATCCCTCTGCAGAGCCTTCCTGCCCTCCAGCTGACCAACAATCCTGCCCCACTTGGTGTCATTTGAACTGTGNTTGAGGCCATTTCCTCTTGTCCTATTACCTGTTACTTGGGAGAAGAGACAGACACCCACGTGGCTATAAACTCCTTTCAGGTAGTTGTAAAGTGAGCAGTAAGGTTCCCCCGAAACTCTTTNTTGTTGAACCTCATACCACTGGCACTGTGCCGTTGATCCAGCATGTCCAGATCCCTCTGCAGAGCCTTCCTGCCCTCCAGCTGACCAACAATCCTGCCCCACTTGGTGTCATTTGAACTGTGGGGGCACTCAATCCCCTCATCCAGGTCGCTGATGGAGATACCAAGCAGAAATGACCTCAAAACTAAGTCCTGGGGAACACGACTTGAGACTTCTGCCAGCTGGTTGTAACTCCATTCACCTCAACTCTCTGGGCTCAGACAAAATGCACTGACTGTCACCACTAATACTATTTGTATTTTAGTTTGCAGCACTGGAACAAAAAAGAGATTAACTGCTGCATCAGAAAACCTACATTTTTGAGTCATTTCATTATCAGGCCAGAAGCCTTTGTTTTCAGTCCAAACAGTCTGAACAGTTGTTCAAACAGGAAAACTTAGAAATACAAACATGTAAGGTAGAACAGCATTTATAAATCATGACAGAACACTGCAACTCTACTTAGTTGTGGTCATGGTATTTATTGCTTTTCCTTGGGCACTTATGTGACTAGGAATAAGGGCATGCAACTCCATGGCATTTTGGAGGGAAGCAGCAATATAGGCTGGGGACAAAGTCCTAAGTGTCAAGATTTTGTAGTACGTGGAGGCCCACTCCTCATTCATAAAGGACCTGATTTCTTTCTGATAAATTGCTGTAGGTGGATATCTAGGAGAATGTCAGCTACAGAAGCTGCAGGAAAAAGGCCAGAGTCCCCTGAGGGATCCTGCTGTGAATAGATAACTTCTTCCCCAGCTTGGAGGTAGAAGGATGAGACAACAGTGGGATGTCAGGAACAAGCTACAGCCCAGCTGAGGAATACCTTAGAGATCCTGAAAAACCTCTAAACATGGCAGTGATGTAAGAAATTATGACCTGTGGTTGCACTACGCAGCTACTCTCTGAAGTTCCCAGGTAAGGCAGGTTCACAGAGTTCCTCATGGCTTAAACAACATCCTCATGTTTCCCCTCCCTTCCTGTGTGCCCAAGGAGAATGAGTTTTATCTGCTCTACACACAAATATGCCCTACCATAGTGAGTCATTGTGTAGGAAAGCGGCAGCCTTTTTAATAATCCCTTATAAAAGGAACCCTTTAAAGAGAGACGGCATCTTAAAAACGTAAGTTCAAATTCTAACCATTTCTCCAGTTTTGATGGGCAGAGAGCTCACTCTCTTTCAGGTCTGAGAAATAGCTTGGGAAGAGAGGTTAACAGGGATTATATCGGCATAAAATAGCCCACCACCGTAGCTTAGCTGTAACAGTAATAATGATAATAACATCATACTGAAAGCACTAAAATTACAACCACAGTTTTGCAGGCAAAGTTCATGACCTGTAAAAAACGTCAATGTGTTTTGTACTGTTACCCATAGAATAGAAAACGCAAATGTCACTAGCAGAAGACTAAATACAACTCACATAGTTACTACTTTTTTACCACAAACTCAAAACAGGAAATCATATATTAGTTATCTCAAACAACCACTATCTACAGCCAGCCTCTGAAAAGCAAGAAATTACCCTTTGCTAAAAGTATAGTTCCTTGAGAAGCATCCTTAGAGATAAATATATTCCCTGAGTCATGCTGTTAAAGATGGGGGAAGAGAATGTGTACAGGCTTATCACTCTGCATTTTGCAATCCTCTTGACAGTAAACACAACCTCACATAATCATAGTTTATTTCTGGGTTTCGGGGAGAGGGAAAAGATGAGTTGAGTTAGGAACTCACTACTGCCACTTATTTTTTTGTGATCTAATATACTTGTATTTTATCTAAATATTTTGCTCATGTCACATCCTAGGTTTATTTTTGTGTCTGTTGTTAAATTCTATTTCTTTGGTCAGTAATCAAGCATAATTTAGCAGTGCCCCATTCTCAAGAGGCCGCTGCAGTGCCATCCTACCACACAAGTACAGAAGAACTCTCCACATGGTCCACATAGTGGACATAGAAACTCTGGGTTTTGAATGAAGAACCAGAAGTATTCTAGAATGATAAACAGTTCCAGTCTGAGCCCAAATCTAATGACTTCTAGAGAAAAACTCTCGACTGCCTGGACTCTTAACACAGTTACTAGCAAATAACACTGCTAGCCAAATGGTAGCACTGCTGAATGTCTGCTGTCTGAGTGCATTGCCCAACTTCAGTGCAAATACATGGAAAATGCTTCTGATTGTGTCCAAGCTGCGAGTTTTGTTAAATGCTATAGCCAGGGCAAAAATTTCCTCCAGAACTGGAAAAAAATTACAGAGACCAATTCTCACAGCTAAGACCCTGAAGGAATGTCCCACACCAATTCAAATTCCCCTAGGGTGCTGTGGCAAGTCAGATGTGGTCAGCATGATGCGTGCTGGGTTACATGTTGCCTGTTCATCTCTCACCTTGTCCTCCCACAGGTGCTGCAGCATCCATCCCTGGACCTCCCAGGCCCACTCTGGGATGCTTCAGCTTGTTGTGGTTCCTCTGGGCTTCATCACAGCTTACAGAAGCAATGCTCTTTTTCTCTTCTCAGCCTCCCATCCCTTCTACTCACTGAACCATTTCACCCATCCATCACATTTAGTACTGGAGCTTGATATTTTTCTTTTTAATCATTGGCACTGTTGCAGCACTGGAGTACTGCTCTTTGAGAGCAAGAATGTCCACCTGGAATAATGCAGAAGTGTCTGCCTCTTTCATGTTCACTTTTGGGACAGCCTCTGAAGACACACTGTTGTCTGCAATATTCTTACAGGTAAGTTTTGCCTCTTATTCGTGACTTCATTGCAAAAACCATAGTAGAGATGCTGGAAAATACACTCTGACTCAACGTAAAGATTTATCAAGTGAACCATAGTTTCAGCATATTTCAATCACATTTTAAATTTCACAATTTTATAATCCTTAGAAGTATTTTTAGATCTACTCCACAAAAACTTGACTTGGGCCTAGGAAGTATACGCTCTCTGTAATATACTAGGCATTTTCCTGCCATTTTCCTCCATCTTGTACAGTGCTTACACTGTAAGAACATCTTTACCCATTTTGTACATCTATCTAAATAGAGTATCCAGAACAAGTAATTCA
>VWZF01006120.1:102377-189495 GCA_013396755.1 Sclerurus mexicanus | reverse complement strand
ATAGAAACTTTATCTGATGAGCACAGTTAGATGAAGTATCAGGTCACTTCTATTTTTTCCACTTAGGAAAAGTTAGGTAAATTCTCATTTGTGGAATTTCAGCTTAATCTGAGTTTAGAATCTATAAATCAAATCAGTTCTATGTTCATCGAAAGTACTGCATACAAAGACAATTGAATTCTATATTACCCAGTAAGAATACTGGATTAAATTGTTCTCATGTTCATTATTAGAGCACTGCTCTCATTGTCTTATTTTAATTTACAATTAAGAAAGTAGAATCACTGAAAAACTATTTCATGAAATGTGCAATTCTTCAACTAGCAATTAAAATTCTCCTCAGATAGAAATTCTAATAGGGATACAGGCACAGAGACATTTGAGTCATACACCCTCCTCTGCAGGGCTATTTGTTGACTCTCTAGGATGCACTAGTTGCCCCAGGACAAAATACTGCACTTGCTTCTGCTTCAGACAGGTGCCTCAAGGGGATCCTTCAGTGTTTTACTTTCCTTATTGTAACATGTTGCTGTTGGGAAACCAGGACATAAACTCTTGACAAGGGTTGCCTTCACTTTGACACCCATGTCGATAGACTTTTACCTAAGGGAAGAGGTCCAGCCAAGAATAAATTTAGGCCTGAAATCAAGTAATTTACTGTTCTTTTAGCAGACTATGTAGTGAAGTAGAATTTCTTACACAATATGCTTTCACAATTGAAGGGAAACTCAAAAACAACAGTCACAGAAACTGAGAAGTTATGAGGAGTGACTGCTGTGCATATGGAAAAGTTAGACACGCTGACAGCTAACCCAGCCCATTTACCTGTGGGCAGCTGCCTTACTCCAGGCAGCACAGAGTATGACACAGACATATCCCCCAAAATGGCGGGGTTGACAACTTCTCCTAACAGCATCCATAGCTGTGCTAAAGTCACGTGAGCCTAGCACAGGTCAACTATCCTTCAGTAAGGTAAAAAGACTGATCTTGCAGTCAGCTGAGGTAATTATTTATGGCTAATCCAGTGGGTCAAGCAGTCTGGTCATCTGCAGTCTTATCATTACATACAGCTTTATGTGTTAGTCTTAACATAGCATCAACTGCTGCTAGCTTTCTGGCTTAAGGGTCACTTATGTCTGAAGCAGATAGCTAGACAAGCAGAGAGATTAACTGCCAGATAGATAAAAGGCAAAAAACTAACTGAATCTTTCACCACCTCCAATCACCCTCACATCCTCAAAATCCATTATTTCCTTAGGTATTTCTACTGTGGATACACTCCATCCCAGAAGTGTGCTGTTCACAGTGATTTTCCTCAAGATTTATTTACTGTCTGTTCTTTAGAAATAACCAACCTTATTATTCAAGGAGACTCGTGTGATTGAAAAAAAAAAAAGATAAACAACTGTATGAAATAAGGGGAAAATGATAAACATGGAAGCAGATTGCAAAGGGCAAAATAAATCAGGAATAAGGCAAGAGTTCCATCAGGGCTGTGCATAACATCTAAGCCCTTCACTCTGTCTAACAGCAGTTTGAAAGGGACAAAAGAATCCATGACATTCATCATGTGTGACATTCAAGCATGCAGATGCCATTCATTTGCACACAACATGTCTTTGCTCATCCTGCATTCAAAGAGTCTGTGTTGATCTTACTTCTTTGCCTGTATAATTCCTCTTTTAAGTCCTGAATAATATGTAAGTCTTATTATATTTTTAAAGCATACACATCTCCAGGAGAAAATAAAATTTAGTCCTCTGAAGATCCTGAAATGCTACTAATGGACTAATTCAAAGTAACAATTACTAGCACTTAGAATACTGAGTTTATTCAGTAATTCAGAAATTACAGCCTGATTTGGAAGTAAGGGAAATGCTTATGTTGACTCCACTAGATGCCTTTAGTATTCTCCATCTTCAGAAAATGAGTGCAGCATGAACAGGAAGAACATTATCACATATTGCTTTGCAAGGATAAACACTCACACTCAGATTATATAGACAGAAGGTATCATTTATCCTGTGCATTCACATTCACTTACTTTTATTATCCTTTTATCAGTGCCTTGACAAGGGGTATGTTCATATAATTATTTATCACAAATGTGTGTTAGTCTCTCACCTAAGGGTTTATGAAGGAAAATCCTTCTCTGTTATCTTTTTTAATAGAAATGAAAACTAAGGCTCAGAGAGTTCTCTGATGTCCTTGACTAATTTAAACTGGAACTGGACAGTCAAATTATTTACACAAAAATTAAGTTTATCAACTTGCTCTCTCTCTCTGTACAGCATCTGAAATCCTAACACTGTGTAGTATTGCAGGGCCAAAGATCACTATGTGAAAAAAGAAGTCCTAAACATTAAAACTGTAATGGAAATGTTCTAAGCCAAGCAGATAACATGTGTTGGTATGCAAGTGCATGGCTATGCCGATGAGAATCCAGCCTGTGTCCTGTCTGCATTTCAGCATGGTCACCATGGAAATGGGAACCAGCCTGCACAGAGCCTAACAAAGGAAACCTTTAAATGAAAATAACAACACTGGATAGAGACTGCTCAAGATTTCTGCTGAAGAAAATGACTTGCTTTACTTGTCTGAAGATGTAGAAACTCCCTTTTACCTGCATTAATCCTAAAGGAAAGTACTTTGTTCACACTTAGCTGTTTTGACATTAAGCCATTACACTGGCAGTTCCAGTTATTAGCCCTCATGAAAATACATTTCATGAAGTATATGCAAAACCCACGTTCATTCATTCAAAATTAACAATAGTGAAGAAAGACCACAATGAATAATATTTATATAGTGGCTAGGAAGCACAATAAAAACAAGGAGTAGCAGTACTTTTACTTCTTTAACTTCTTAAATGAAAGTTCTGTGTCACTAAATCAAAAAAAGCAAAGAATTCATAAATTGTTCCAGAGTGAGGCAGCACACAGTTAAAACTTGTTTGTAGGGACTTGTGTTGGCTTTGCCGAAATTATGCACAAATAAATATTAACTGTTAATGTGTTTAGGTGTGTGATGGCAATACCCTGTATGCTTTCTAAAATAAACATAATTTCTACAAAATACAAGTCCTGTAATGTGGTATGAATGAAGCCTTGCTTCAATGTGCAATGCTGTGAAAGGCAAAACTCCAAAAATAATATGCAGTAACACTCCTACTACCTGCTACCTACTACCTCTCAAAGAAGGAAAAACTAGAGATAGTTTTACTCTAAGGAGAGTTCACATTTGGGTCCTGCTTTCAAACCATTTCCAGATTACAGCATGATTTTTAACATGAACGTTTCTCACAAATTTGATAATAAAATTGCAAGGCATCAAAAGATGATCACAAAGAGGGAGAAAGGCAGAAATCAAGATAGGCTGTAAAGCTTTAAATTGGTGTGTGTACATGTGTGTTACAATCATAATCTGTATTTTCATCCTGAATTCTAGCTTCACTCATTGCATCAAATGTACAATTTTAATTTGCTGTTCAGGTATCAGTTTGGTCTCTTCTGCTCTGTACGCTGCTGTGGACTTCTAATATATATGATGTAACCTACTGAATTACAAGCTTACTTGTGGATTATCTATGTATTTTGTCTATAAGCAATTAAGTATTTGCAGGTGATAGAGAATTTATCTTTCAACACTCAAGTGAAATGAGAAGTCACCCGTAGCTCCATTAAAAAAAAAAAAAGTACTTATACCTTAGGTATCTAGTGATACAGCTAAAACCTTATTTTTTTCAGAATACTTAGCATATTCAAAATATAATTTCTATTGACTTCAGTCACAGCTGTGAATACACAGTAGTTTTGCACCTCAAGATGCACTTCCACAACTAGCTGCAGCCAGTGGAAGTGATGGCTACCAGTGAAATAGACTTTTCCAGCTTTCCTCCCTCCTTTGGCCACAAATTCTGACTGTCCCCTATGCCAGCACTAACAAATAAATTGCTCAAGTGAGCAGGATCAGTTTAGCTCATCTCCAAAACTGACCTGACTCCAAAAAGAGGAAANCCCCCTGGGCATCATCGCCCGTCTGCCCCCGGCCCCGGCGACGCTTCGAGGGGCGGGGGCTGCAGTCGGAGGCCGCCCCCAGCTCCGTGCCGGGCGCAGCTGACGCCTTTCGCCCGCGGGGGAACCTTCCCTCCTGCCTGTCTTCCTCCCTTCCTTCCTTCCTTCCTTCCCAGCGCGGGGAGACAGACAGACGTACCGAGAGCGAGGAGCAGCCGCGGCAGCGCTGTGCTCGCAGAGGCCATGTCGCGGTGCGGGGCGGTGCGTGGCGAAGTCGGGCCGGTGCCACTCCCGAGCTGGCCGCTTCCCAGCGCGACACTGACCGCCACCTGCTCCGAGCCGCCCCCAAATACTTCTCCTCCTCCTTCTTTTCCTCCTCCTTCTCCACGCCCCCTGCTCTCCGCGGGCGCGGAGGGGCTGGAGACAGCTCCCCCTGTTCCTTGCCCCGTCGTGCCGCACCCGCCGCGCTGGCTGGCGGTCCTGTGCAGGCTCCGCAGCCGGGCTGCTCCCCTCGGTTTCCCCCCAGTTTCATTCCGTAGAGGAGACCCCTGCGCTCCCCCGCCCCGGCAGTGCCGTTTCCTCGGCGCTGCAATGGAAGGAAGGATCTGGGATCTGGACACCCCTCCGACCGGATACCTATGATACAACAGCGTTTTGGAGGGGTGGAGATCCCTCTTTCTCAGATTTGGAGGCAGAAACGTGTAGAATAGTCGTAAAACGCGTATTTATTTAATACTGTAGAATGACTGTCTTCCTCAAGTATTAAATTGCAAATTTAATGACGCCGAGTCTGTATCTTTTCCTTTAAATGAAATTCCTGTAGAGTATGTCCCCAGAAGTGCAACAGGATCCAGCAGCCTTGCCTCACAACTGATCCGAAGCTGGCAGTGATGGAGAGGATGTATTGCCTATGCAAAATAACTGCCTACGCTGGCTTAGGTGTCAGGCCAATATCCAGGGAGACAGCATGAATTAAAGCCAGTAAAAATAGAGAGGTGAGGATTTTGACTTGCTAAGAAATCACACAGAAGTGCTAAGTGTGCAGCTCTCAGCCTACCTAGCCTTGTCAGCAGTATTTGAATATTTTATATTCAGGGTATTTGAGAAACATTAATTTTGGTCATCCCACAGTTCTGGTAAACATGAAAATCTATGGTACTACGTTTTCATATGGGATGTATTCTATCTTGTACAATGAATTCTACTGAATAATTTGAACTTCTTGGCATTAATATCATGTAATGCAAAAGACAGTTTGCCTAAAAAATTGAAATAGAAATGCTTCCTTTCTTCACCCTTTTCAGCATTTAGGTCATCATGGTTCTGGAGGTGTGACGCACACTGTAGCTATTGTTTCAGCTTCTTATTTCTTTTTAACATTCTGAAACTGTTAAAATGAAGAAGCCTGTCAACAGGTGGGGTTGTTCAACAGGTATTTATTTGGACATCAGTTCTATATGGACATCATGTGGTTAAAGGAAACTCTACCAGCATATTAAATTCCACTTGATGGTATTGCAACAAAGACCTGTCTTTTTATAACTTACATTGATTTCTTTCATGTAGTTACTTTTTAGGATACACAGGTGTGTTACCCATTCTAATGCATGAGCTTGTACATGGACTCACTATGAGCACTTCCCAACACTGTCACTTCTGAACTCCAAAGCCCTTGGTCAGTCATTACCAAGAATGACTCCTAAGTTTCTCAGAACAGTCCCTGCACTTCCTTTGCATGGTGTCACAGAAGCCCTGAAGACACTTCAAGGTGCAGCTATTGAAGGGAGAAACATCAGCCTTGGTACCTAGACTGATCCAGTGACTAGTAGGCAAATTGTGATGGGAAGAGCAGCCCTAGGTGCTTCTCTTCCCATCTGCACTGGGTGAGTGTGCCAGTCTGGGACAAGGAGGAAAATCTATACTTCCACAAGGAAGAAAGACACTAATGGACACTAATGAAAGGACAATAAAAGCAAACAAAAATCTACAGCAAAGAGAAAAATGGTTTCTTAATAATGAAATAAACCTAGAATCCCACTCTGCCCCACCCTAAAATAACCTTCAGAGACTAATATATCTCAGTTTCCTAAGAAACAATGCTTTTGATTCAGTTACATCATTCTAATTATAAATATACCCTAAGGATATGAAACTTTCTTTCTCATCCAGTCATAATGTTGAAGAATAATTTCTCACACACAAAGGCTGTCTCTTAGGGTGTTGCTACTCAGACCAACACTTTTCCGTATTTACAAAGAATGTTTCTTAGGAGAATAAATACTGTGACAATTATTCTATTCTTTAACAATATTGCCTTAGATTTGGTTTAAAGTATTATAAAGCTTTTGATAACAACCCTCTCATATAATCCGGAACTGTACTTCACATAGTATAGAAAACAGGAGTTTCTATACTGTGCAGTATTTTACCTTTTTTACTGACTTCAGAAATTTTATACATCTATTGCATTTATTCAGAAAAATTATTCTTTATTATTGTTCACTTACACTGATAATCAAATTACTCAGAGAACAGTTTGGTTAGTGCTCTTTATCTCTGCACTGTAAAATGGGCTCAGATACACACCCTTTGCTCTACATGTGTTTGTTGTTTAATAATGTTTTATAGCGCCCTGTTGTGTCTGCTTGTCAGTGATCACAGGGACACTTGCCAAAACCACCATATCTGCCTGAGCTGGTTTGCAAAGTTTCAGGCTTAGTTCTATACAAATACAGATTACTTTCACATTACAAGAAACTATTTTGTTGGCAAGGGCCAAACAAACTTTCTTATTCACAGTAAGGACTGTGGGCAGCAAGTTGCTTGATCAGTTCCACTATGAAACTATAGTTCTTGTGTTTTCAAGAAAAAATAAATGTTATAAAGTGAAGATACTGAACAAATATTTGCTCTTAAAAGATATTCTGGTGAACACATAATAATAAACTTTGCTTTGGAATTTTACAGTTTCTGTGTGTTATCCTAGCTTTCTAATGCAATGAAAAAATTGTACAATTAATACCAACCTTCTCAAAAAAAAAACCCAAACATTCAGGTATTTCTACATCTGTCATTTGCAAGGGCTGACCACAGAATGAGTTTCTGTGGTATGCAAAACTTAGGAGTCCTCTGTTAATGTATTTCTGGGAGGCACTCTGGCAAAGGTGACATAATTTACACACAGGAGGCCAAGGTGTATGGCTCCAGATCACTCTTTGATGCAATTTGTCTGAAGATGTTAGAGAGAAGGGCTACTGAGTATCAGTTATTATTTTTGGCAGACACATGATGTCTGTAACAAATATGTTACATTAAGGGCTGCACTGAAGGGGAAAAGAATAAGCTACTAAAAATAAATCAAATCTAAAAAGGAAACATTAAAATTAGCTGTAAGGATGTAGGTTAGACATTAGTAATAATTCAGTTTTGAAATTAACTGGAAAAGGTCAAAAATACATAAATGATGTTTAAGGAATCCTATAGGCAGAGAGTAAAGGACAAAATAGCACTTTGCTATGCAACTGTCTAAACCAAACAGTTTTAAGACTTTGGGCAAACAGCCAAAGTTGAGATGGAGAAAAGATGAGGAAAGGCTTCAGTACCAAGGCTAATTAAGTAAATTAGTTCTCTTTGCTCTTGAAAACAGATGCTTTAAAAGGATATAGTAAATATATACTAGAAGGAGCATGGATCGGGCTGATGTGGTCAGTTCTGCTTAGGAGAAGGATGTCTTATTAACCTAAGACACAGCAGAATCACAAACAGAAGACAGCGATTCTTCTCCCAGGGACCATGCAGACATAGATGGCAGTGCTGTAGGATGGTTGATGTTTAAAGTTAAACTGGGTTTATAGTCAGGGTAGGGAAGAAATTTGCACCAACAATTTCTAAACATGGTGAAATGCTCCCAGCCTATGAAGACCCTGAGCTGCAAAAAAGGCTACAAGAGTGTTTGCAGGAAGCTGGTTAGCAGCATGGCTGGTCTTATGCTTTGCCCATGCTCCCTGTTTTGGCTGACATGACAGAGAACTTGGTACTGCACAGACCTCTGGTCTGACCCAATATTTGTTCTTTTATGTGTTTCTGCTACAGAGGCAGTTTATAGTCTTCTATTCAATTGATTTACTTGTGGAGAATAATCTGGAAGACAGACTTCCTAGTATGTATAAAGATGACTTATTTTTATTTTTTAGGCCATTTAATTACTCAATTCCAAGTCTTTATTGAGAATATTTGACTGAGACTGATTGAGACTGATTTGACTTTGAAAGATCTATTTCTGTATTCTTAATATTGTATTATTAGCAACATGGCTGTTCTCTAATACTGGGAATCTGCATTGAGGGCAGAAGATTAGTGACAGGTGAAAATGTCCTCTAGTCTTGCTTCCCTTTGAAAGCCTCTGCGTGCAAAGGGTCAACAGCTAATTCAGGCAGCAAGACTCCTTCTATGTAGAATCCAGAAATACCTATGCTGCTGACTTGAAGGGAGAAGCAGTCATGTAGTTCAGAAGGACTGTCTGACATCTGAAGTAAAATGTAATATATAGATTAATGTGTATAGTAATACATCAAGCCCCCTCAACAGGCACATGCTCCTGTACACCCTGTGAGAGGCAAACTGAGCCGCATCTTTAGGGCTGTTCCCGAGCTTAGCATTCACCATTGAAAAGTCACAAGGTACCACAGTTAATAGATCATGCCTGCCACAGGGACTTTTATTCTTTCTGTCTCACTCTTTGGTGTGCTTTTAAACTTAGTGTGAACTCAGTCTCCTCTTTGCCTGGCTATGCATTCCCAACTCCACGTTTGTGATGGCAACTTGTACAAGGGTGTAAGAAGGCAAGTCAGAGGGTCAGTGTGCCTGAAAACACACACACACACACACACACCAGAGGCAGACACAAAGGAAGTTGCAGATGGGTAAAAATAGCAAGAAAAAAGGCAGGTTGGTTTCAAATCCATGGTCTTGCCTTCTTACCTCCCTTCTAATCTCAAACTGTCCAAGAATCATTCAGATCCACTTTGGGAAGCTGATTTTCTTATAAAGAATAACCTGCCTTATTACGTAAGTCATCCCAGAGTACAAAATTTAATGCAAGTAACCTACTTTACACAAAAATTGTTTAAAATTAACAGAATAGGACTAATAGAGACGACAAAGACTCAACATAGACCATGGCAAAATGGTTGAAAGTCCTGCTGGGTCAGCAGGCACTCGATCTCTTAATCAGGTAATATGAGTTTTGGAATGACTAAACAGGATTAAAGAAGTCAGGATCTTAGGGAGAAAAAACAGCAGCCATAGGTAGCTCAATGCTCCTTTTCACTACAGGCAAAAACAACTATGCTAGTGTTCTGATCTGAAGAGCAGTCCAGCAGAAAAATATTCATGTCCTTTAATATGAGGCTGTGATCTGAGTAATAAATATGAAATTGATGTTCAAGACAGGATTCAAAGTAAAACCTTCAAAAGGTGTACAGTGCAGGCATCACATCCTCAACAATAGTTGTATCACTCTCAAGTCTTGCCCTTGATGCACAGCACTACTTCCTACTCTGGATGTATCAGCACACATTTACCTATTTCTTGCTGTTTTGACTGAACTATGTCCTACCTAGCACAGAATATATACACATATTTTTCCAATTCTTTTTTCAGGTGAGGAAAGCTTATACCTCTCATGGGGAAATTATATTAATGGGATGTAATGAAGCTACTGAGGAAGTGTTCCACTTGTGGTCCCCAAAAGTGAGGCCCTATAGGGAAGCCTGCTAATGCAACTTATGTAACTTTAGTGTCCCTAGAGCAGCTGATGTGCTAATCTGGGAAGTTTAGTCCAATTAGCAAAGTATAAACCTTGAAATATCTACAATAACTAGATGAACTCTTAAAAACAGTGGGTGTCTTGAAAATGTTTATTCGCAGGGCTCCATCTTAGGGCCTGTGCTCTTCAGCGTCTTCATAAATTACTTGGATGCATCACTGGAAGGATACAAGGCAAGTTTGCAGATGACACAAAACTGGGAGGAGCTGTTGATTCCCTCAAAGGCAGGGAGGCCCTGCAGAGAGACCTCAACAAACTGGAGGACTGGGCAATCACCAGCCGTATGAAGTTCAACAAAGGATAGTTCTGGATGCTGCACCTGGGATGGGGCAACTCTGGATGTATGGTCAGACTGGGGAATGAGATGCTGGAAAGCAGTGCCATGGAAAGGGATCTGGGAATCCTGATGGATGTCAAGTTCAATACGAGTAAGCAGTGTCCTGGCAGCCAGGAGGGCCAACCCTGTCCCGGGGGGCATCAGGCAATGCATTGACAGCCGGGCGAGGGAGGGGATTGTCCCGCTCTGCTCTGCACCTTGAATATTGTGTGCAGTTTTGGGCATCACAATATAAGAAAGGTATTAAGCTCTTAGAGAGTGTCCAAAGACAGGCAATGAAGATGGTGAAGGACCTTGAGGGGAAGCTGTGTGCGTGGCTGAAGGCACTTGGTCTGTTGAACCTGGAGGAGACTGAGGGGAAACCTCACTGCAGTTACAACTTCCTTGTGAGGGGAAGAGGAGGGGCAGGTACTGGTCTCTGTGGTGACCAGTGACAGGACCTGAGGGAATGGCCTCAAGTTGTGTCAGGGGAAGTTTAGGTTGGATATTAGAAAAAAGTTCTTCACCCAGCGGATGGTTGGGCACTGGAACAGGCTCCCGAGGGAAGTGGTCACAGCACCGAGCCTGCCAGAGTTCAAGAAGTGTTTGGACAATACTCTCAGGCATGTGGTGTGACTCTTGGGGATGGTCCTGTGCAGGGTTAAGGGTTGGACTTGATGACCCTTGTGGGTCTCTTCCAACACAGGATATTCTGTGACTGTGGGATTCTCTGAAAAGTAAATACCTGATGAGAAGACAGGAACCTCTATCTCCTCAGAATATGCCTTTGTTTACATTTCTGACCATTTCTAGTTTGAAAACATAGTAGTTATTTTCTGTTTTGTGGAATTAAGACCTATCAACTCTTCATTTTTATTTGCCTGCCACAAAAAGTTGTTTAAGTGTTTGGTAGGCATTTTTTAGCAAACCTGATACCCTTAAAAATTCCCACTGAATCACACTGAATTTTAAATCAATTATATGAGAAGTATTTGGGTCTTATTGCATTACTTTGTGAGGAGTCTTTTTGAACTTCATACTGCTGGCCTTGACCCATTGATCCAGCCTGTCCAGATCCCTCTGCAGAGCCTTCCTACTCTCCAGCAGATGAAAACTCCCACCCAACTTGTGTCATCTGTGAATTTACTAATGGTAGACACAATCCCCTCATTCAGATCATAAATAAAGATGGGCCCAACACTGATCCCTGAGGAACACCACTAGTGACAGAATGTGAACTGGATGCAGCACTGTTCACCACTACTCTCTGGGCCTGGCCATCCAGACAGTTCTTATAACAGCAAAATTGCACCTGTCCAAGCCATGGAGTGCCAGCTTTTCCAGGAGAATGCTGTGGGAGACAGTGTCAAAGGCTTTACTGAAGTCCAGGTAGACAACAGGCACTAGGAGGTTCACCTTGTCATAAAAAGAAATCAGGTTAGTCAGGCAGGATCTGCCCTTCCTAACCCTGTGCTGGCTGGGCCTGATCCCCTTGTTGTCCTGTATGTGCCATATGATCCCATTCAAGATGATCTGCTCCATAACCTTCCCCAGCACTGAGGTCAAGCTGACAGGCCTGTAGTTACCCAGATCCTCCTTGTGATCCTTCTTGTTGATGGACATCACACTGGCCAACCTCCAGTCATCTGGGACCTCCCCGGTTAGCCAGGACCAGGAGCTATTCTGCCAGCTCCCTTAGCACCCTTGGATGAATCCCATCTGGACCCACAAACTTATGGGTGTCTAAGTGGCAGAGCAGGTCTCTAACCACTTCCTCCCGGACTGCAGGGGGTCCATTCTGCTCCCTGTCCCTGTCTGCCAGCTCAAGGGGCCAGCTGTACTGAGAATCACCAGTCTTACTGTTGAAGACTGAGGCAGAGAGGACATTAAATACTGCAGTGTTTTCCTCATCTTTGGTGACTGTATTCTCCTCCACATCCAATAAAGAATGAAGATTTTCCTTGGCCCTCTCTTTGTTAATAAAGCATTTATAATACATTACCTGGCTGACTCCAGAAATCTTATTCACCCTCTAAGTAAATTTTCTTGGAGAGGAGAGAGAGGCCAGTCCTCAGAAACTGGAATGAAATCTGAGAGTTCTTTGCATGAAGGGCTATTGGGATGGCCATGGGAGAGGAGCCCCCTCTGTGGGGTAGTGACATGTCACTGAAACTATGCCATGTACACATCTTGCACCTTTATTAGATTTTTTCTGGTCACTAGTGGTGTTCCTCAGGATTTAGTATTGGTGCCAGTTCTGCTTGATATCTCCACCAAAAACCTCAATGAGGGGATCATAGTGCACCCTCAGTTAGTTTGCAGTTGATACCAATTTTGAGCATTGATCTGGATGGCAGGAAGTCTCTGCAGAGAGATCTGGACAGGCTGGATCAATGGCACGGTGCCAGTGGTATGAGGTTCAACAAGACCAAGTGCTGGGTCCTACCCTTGGGTCACAGTAACCCCAGGTTACATCACAGACTGGGGGAAGAGCGGCTGGAAAGCTGCCCAGTGGAAAAAGATCTGGGGGTGCTGGTAGACAGGGGCTGAACATGAGTTAGCAGTGTGTCCAGCTGGCCAAGGCGGCCAGTGGCATCCTGGCTTGTATCAGCAATTGTACGGCCAGCAGGACCAGGACAGCGATTGTCCCCCTGTACTAGGTGCTGGTGAGGCCTCACCTCAAATCCTGTGTTCAGTTCTGGGCCCCTCACTACAAGAAAAGCATTTAGGTGCTGGAGCGAGTCCAGAGAAGGGCAACAAAGCTGGGGAAGTGTCTGGAGCACCAGTTCTATGTGATACAGCTAACAGGGCTGGGGTTGTTTAGCTTGGAAAAAAGGAGGCTCACAGGAGACCTTATCATGCACTACAACTACCTGAAAGGTTGGGGTCAGTCTCTTCTCCCAAATAACAAGTGACAGAACAAGAAGAAATGTCCTCAAGCTGTACCAGGGGAGATGCATGTTGGACATTAGGAAGTATTTTTTATGGAAAGGGTGGTTAAGCATTGGAATGGGCAGTCCAGGGAGGAGCCAGTAACTCTGAGTTAATTCAGTCATTTATGAGGTTCTTGAGAGTCTCAAAACTTTAATCACCAATACCATCAGAACTGGTTTGGGTTTTTTTCTGGCTAACAGGGTTGTGGGAAATGTTAGCTGAAATTAGAAGTTTTGAGATGCAATAGCATCTGTTTTGGCACAGTGTAAAATGGCTGAGACCAGAGTAATAGGCTCTTGTCAGTGAGATTTTAAGAGCTGGCAAACAAGAAATTGAGCTATTAATGGCTATTAATTTGGGCCATGAGATGAGAATACTCAGCATCCATGTGTGTGTGTGTGTGTGTGTTACCCAGAAGGAAAGAAAATAATTTACTTTTCTCATAGCATGTCTACTGTCATTGAACTTCAAATGCTTTGCAGGGAAAACCGAGGAGATCCACTGTTTTCCATCTTATCCTCTGTGATGAGGTGAAGTTATGGCAAATGATGTGAAGAAACTTTCACTAGAGAAAGAGATTCTATTCCTTTACTGCAGAAGGAAGAATAATGACACCCTTAACATGAATAAACCTTAAGGACCATATCTAATACTGAACCAGGTATGTGAAGCTTTGCAATAAATAGTAACTTCCAGTACCAAATCAAGCTGAACCATAAGCAAGAAGTGTGATATCACCACTGCTGAAAGTGAACGAGTATGCCAAGACAATTGACCTGCTAGATCTTAAAGTACATTTCCCTTTGAATAGTTCTGCTCCCTCCCCCATTTCTTTGAAAATCCCCAGGAGATGCAACATTCAGTGTGCCCTTGAGGAATGTCTGTCCTTTCTGAGAATAATCAGAAACTGAGAAAAGAAGGGCAGAAGGGTAAGTGCACAAGAGAGGAAAAGCAGTGAAGCATCTCTATGTTCCACTGTGCTAGGATCAGAAGGAAAATCTGCCTGAAGGTCTTTTACTCACTTTTGAGTGAATTAATGAAGTCCAATATTTCTGGGGTGTCAGGTCTTTCCAACTAAAATGTGATTTCTTTAAGGATATCTCATCATCTACGTATTTAAACAGAATCCAGGTGTGCTGTCTAAACTGGTATCAGCCAGTTGTTACTAAAGCTTCATCAGAGCTTTATGACTCTTCATTCTTTCAGAGTTCAAACCACACCCATGCCATGATATGCTATTATCTCTGAAGTGTTAAGGGCTGCTTCTGATAAATGCAATGAATTGTAATTCCACTTCTGTGCAAATCACACATAATATTACACTTCTTGCTGTGAAAAAGTGATTCTAGTTATTCATTAATTTCATTGAAAAACAATTTAAAACAAAAATTGAAGTGGGTTTTTCCTGATTTTCATAGAAATGCTCCCATGGAAAATGTCCAGCAAACTCTTAATGATCAGATATACACAGAGTAGGAGATTTGGTAAGCACTCCCCCATGACTAGACAGGATGTTGTTATTAGAGAATTGTGATTCACTATCAAAGTAGTCTCTGATGAGGTAACAGCTATGACATATTTAGTAATGTTTTCTAAGAGTTAACTGTAATATAAAAAGTGTAATCTTTGTCTTCTAGGAAGTTTGATAAAAATGTTTACTAGGCTGAAGGAAGTTAATGTGAATCATTTACAATTACGCAAGACCACAGACTATTTGCATCACAGAAATAAGTTGGAATCACAGGACAGGAAGAATGGTTAGAATAATGAAAGTGTCTTCAACTTTTATTTAGTGTCAAGGAAACAACTCTGTGTCAGGAAGTCATATAATCTAAAAAGCTTTCAAACATGGATATAAGTACAAATTCTATACATCTAATGACAATAGGTTTCTGGCAGCTTGACCACATTCAAACTTTCCTTGATGTTCTGCTGTGCAAGAATACTTCTTTCTACAATGCCTTTCTATTGACAGGTAGATGGACTTGTTTTTAGATACTGAGATGCCTTTATATTATTCTTTTATCAATGAAAAGCAAACAAACTACACAGGACACTTGTTAGACTTAATTTTTCTTTTTTTTTTTTTAATCAATAAAGCACATGGAATAATCCTACAGGAAAAAGAAAATGCTGTGCAGAATGTTGTGATTTTTTAGAAAAGAATGAAAATCCCCTTTTATTCCTGTTCAGTGGTACAGTTAACAGCAGTACATTCTGATTATCCTCTCTGCTTTTATTTTTGAATGGATTATCATCTATGCAATAGTCAATTCAAGAATTTTACCAATTAGACTATGTGGAATTCATTAGATGAATATGACCCTTACTCCAGGCTCTCGGTGCCAGGTGAGATGAAAACCCTTGGCTTCAGTTTAAGGTGGATTCCCCTGACTCAAAGTCTGAAGAAGAGGAACATCATGCTCAAAATGACTCAGCACAGGATATGTACTCAAGGGCTCAGGTAAGGGGTTGGGATAGGCAGGCTGTGTCTGGAGTAACGGCTCATAATAATGACCTAGAGTGAAACCAGACAAGCAAAGGAAAAGAAGCAGCTGCCCAGGGAGATTGCTCTTACTGCAGATGCTGTTTCCTAAGTCTTCTAAAAGTACATATGGAATCAGCAACCTCTAGAACAACCTGAAATTGAAGGAGGAGTGACCATTTAAAGCCCTTGCTCCTTTCCAGGGAAGTTCTATGCTACAGAAAAGTAGCTTGCCCATTCCCACTAAGTTACCTACTTCAGTGCTGAAGGCAGGAACTGAGCTGGGCAAGACACCTTTTGTTGTTTAATCTCTGGTTACACACACAATTAACTACTTTTTTTTTAACAGGCTTTTATTTCAACGAAAAATATTTAGCTTATTAGTTATTAGAATCACATCACAACCTAAAGTGTCTATTTTTAGGAACAAAACAGATTATATGCTGTTCTGACACTCTTTGTGCCTACCAAATTTCAGTGAGATGTTCCTGATGTTTGTAATACTGGTTTCAGTAGGTTTTTCTGTTCTATATCATGAAAAGCAGTAAAATACTGCCCTTACAGTGCTGTGTGGAAAGGCTATTATGAATAAAAATAGCGATTTTACTAATCGCTAAGAACTGTGTAAGAATAACGTGCTATAGTGCTATCCCCTTTACATACTTGTATGTATGTATGTGTACTTATATTTTAAATACATATTATAATTGAAAGTATAATAATAGGACAGATGTGAAAAAGGAGAAAGCATCACAACAAAGAGGAAAGCAGTGTGATTATATGAAGCTTATTACTGTTTTTACAGTGCAAAGCAGGTCTAAAACAAATGAAACATGGATGTTAAACATACTCTGCATTGATAAAATATTACTGGTTTAGTTTTGCATAGTCTTTATCTAGGGAAATAGACTGTTCCTTTGACTTACATATTTTTCAGTTAGGCTGATACTTTAAAACAAAACATGAAATGTCATGAGAAAAATGAAAAGCGCTGGTTAACAGCTTATCATAACTAGACAGTGAAACACTTAAAAATACACTGCATAAGAATTACGTGTGTCTTGCACAACTTTTGCATAATTTTATGAAGCCAGGAAAAATGACCTCATGGTTAACAGACTGGATGAATAATAATAAATAAAGTATTCCTCTTGATACCATAAACTTTTTAAGTGTGCATAGGTGAGTCAAAATTCCTTCATAATTCTGTTCCTTTACAAGACCATAACAGGTTAACAACACAGCTATGTTTTTACAGTGACAGTGTAAGAAAAAAAGAAATTATTCTGAGACATTCAAATGCATTTAAATCTTTCAAACAGAAAGGCAAAATCATAGATTTTCTTACAATAGAACCTGAGTCTTACTTGGGACTAAAAACACAGCTGTGAGTATTAATTTATCTTCACTGTTCAACAAATAGATTTATCTTCCTTCACAACGAATGAAACAGGGATTCTACTCGCAATTCCTCTACCTAATTTTTTTGCTTTCATTCATGTCTTCTTTGTATGCTCAGAACCAGGGCAGCTGACACACCCCTTCAGACAGGGTGTATTTTCAGCTGTGCACAGGGGCACAGCAAGCAAGTCCACTGGCTCAGTGGCTCTCTCAGACTCTGCAAAGAACAGCCACCCACAGTGTTCCCACGGAGAGCTTTGCCCTCTCCTCTGAGTCATACTGCTACCTTCAGCAGACTGCTGCTATGAAAAAACCACCTCTCCCACAGACAAGAGGAGAAATTGCAAACACTTTCAAACTTAACTCTACTTATTGCATTCACATAAGTCTTAACCTGTCCAAATAACTACTCTCTCTAATTTAGGAACTAAATAGAAGAGACTGACGAGTGACAGCATCTTTCAAGCAGTGAAAACATCTCCTGGCACACTTTCAGAGTTGTACTTGCCAGCGTGTTCAACCAAATCTATGCTGTCTTCCTGAAAAAAAAGTCTTTATAAAATTTATTACTCCATTTTGAGCTATTACTATAAAGACAGCAATAAGCAAAAGCATTATGGAAAATTGCAATGATTTTTCTTTTTCGTTTCAATAATATTTGTACCAAAAGGAGGAACAAATTTTCCTGGCTTCCTTGGCAAGTCAAAGTCTTTCTGCAAACAAATACATCTTACGAACTTAGTAGATCTCCTCAGCATTTTTTGATCTACTGGCAATCAATACCAAGTCACCTCATGCTGAGGCAGCATCACACTTTGCCAGTGTGCCTCCTTTTTCTTCTGTTAATTTTGCGTGGCTGCAAGCTTTCAAGGACAAGGCACAGACAAAAGCCCAAGGGATAGAACTGTGTGAAAGAAAGCAGGAAACTGAATGATCTAAATAGAAGGAAAAGAATTCTTAAAGAAACCTTTTGGTATCTACATTACAGTGTATTCTCATATAAACTTTTAAATTTTGACACAAAATAAACATAATTTGTTAAGTGCTTATTTAGTATGCAAATTCTTCATCACTTAAACTCACCAGTAATAAAGATGAGGTGTGACTTATAATACTAGAAGAAGCTTGCCAGTGCTGAATTTTCTACTTGTGCTCTTTTGTTAATTATCATTTTGAACACATTAAACTCCTTGGATTAAATAGCTACACAATACATTTACAATGACAGTTTATGAAGCACCCTCCTGGCTACTCCAAGATATACAGCAAGGGTCAAACTTTCAGGGTGCCTCTAAACATCTGCATAAATATGGGCATTTCTACTTGCGGTTGTGCTCCTGCTCATTTGAGTACAGTATGTTTGAATGGGCTTCAATGTTTTGTACATACATTTTTAGGCCTGCCAAAAATCTGTTTCAGGTTCTAACAATTATCTAATTTAATGGATCAATCCTCTATGGTTCTCTTGACCATAAAAATCTCTTGCTGGGTTCAGCTGGACACAATAAAATGAGCAGAAAGAGAAATCCAAGGTATTTCATTAATTTGCACCCAAAATTCTGGAGGTACTTCTGAATTGTCATTGCATCAGCTATAATACAGTATTTGGTGCATTCAAAGTCTGCATATTTTGCCTTGTGAACTGACAGTTTGCTTTCACAGAAGTGAGATGAGGAAATTTTGAAAATTATGCTTTTCCTTTTGAAAATTGTAAGGTAATAAAAAAGGTTGGGATTGCTACACATATACTGATATGTTGTGTAATTTGGAATGAAAAATGATTTCACATACATAGGTATATAAAAATATGATTACACATATTCCATATTAAAAATGTTAGAATCTTTGAACTGAGTTTCTCTCAAAAAATGAGTAACACTTCAAAGTATATTCTTGAGTATCACAAAATGCTGTAAGGTTGTTTATTCTTTCTTCATATCATTCCTTTGCATGTGTGCTTGATTTGCTTCTTGTTTTTCTACTTCTTGTTTTTTTTTTTTAATGCACCAGAGTATAGAAAACATTGTAATCATTGCATCTAAGTTTATAGTTTTACAGTAAGGTTTTGGAGGCAGACCTGAGCAAAAATTTCTGTGTTTTTTGTTTGGGTCTTTTTTTAATCCCCCTCATTTCTCCATTTTCTTCTTTAGTGGCCTTTTGAAAAATCCAGCCTGCAGAAAAGAAAAAAGCGACTAAGAACTACTCAAAGCATACAACCCATATTGGTCCCATTCATGTGCTGGTTCTTACAACTGTTTTAATTCTTTCAGCACATTAAAAAGTTATTTAATAATTTATCATTGAACTACAACATTGTTTTTCTTGGAATGCAAAAACTGAGGAGATATGTAATGAAAGCAGAGGAAAGGAGTACAGTTAATATATAGCAGAATGATTGCCGAATCATTATTATGCTCACATATTGTCAAAGGTTAAAATGATTAATATTTTGTGCTCAATTGAACAAATAATATTTTATAATTTTAAAATTGTCAAGAGATTATGCATATTTAAATTTATAAACTGTAACCTAACACAATTGTGAACTAAATATTTAGCCTGGAGAAGAGTGCCCACTTGTGGCAAGACTTATACCACAGACCTCTCTGGCACGTAGAGAAAACCTGATTATCAAAGGCCACAGACAAAGGTAATAGAAAAATCCCTTAATAAACCCCTACTCATACTAAAATATCTTATTTTTCTTTTCATAACATAATGGCGATTACACATCAGAAAAATGTAGTGTTATTAGTTTTGTTATTTCTACAAGATTTCCCACTAATTAGTTAATACTGTTGTCTGTGAGGTTGTTGTTATGAGAAGGAAACAGGAGAGAATTTAGGCGTATGGGTTAAAGAAGACAAGAACATGCAGCTTACCTTCCACAAAGCAAATATAAGCAGTGCAAGAATCAAGAGTCCAGCGAAGATACTCAGGAGGATTACCCATAAGGGGACTGTACCTGGTGGGAGTTCTTTGGAAATCTTAATCATAGTCTGCAAAGTGTTCAGAATGTAAGCAATAAATAATTTGTCCTTCTAGAATATCAACAGAGCAGCAGTCATCAGTATGCAGTGATTTTCCAGGGTACCATTTCATTTTAACTACAGGAACTTGTAGGCAGACATTAAGAAAGTAATATCCCACATAAGTATCTTATACTTTCTAAGTGCATTCATGTCACGAGGATGTCCCTGCTACAGTCAGTAGTCACTGTTATAAAGGATACAGGACCAAAACCATGAATAGTGAAAGCATATGTTATGGAGTTCCTTTAATACACTCTTCCTCACTCAATGCCTGCCTCCCTGAAAGATGGGACCTAAGCACATGTTTAAAAGGCTGTGTAGATACTAACTTGATTTTAAACAAGGCGTATCTTGTGTAAACTAAACAGAAATTAGTAATATTTGTGTTTGAATAAATGTGACCATGTAGGAGTTTGAATTAACTTAAGAATTCATTAGACACCAAGTTTATAGTTCAAAAAAGCACTTCTATGAAGAAAAAATACATCCATTATCATGTTCTTACCTCCAGTTTTTGATGGTCTTTTCTCAAAATCAATGATGAGTTCTCACTCCTAAGTAATGCTTTCACAACAAGGGTTAGGCTGTGAATACTGGCCTGGAAGAAGGGAGTAATTACTATGGTTTACAGTTAGATATTTTGAAGAAGAAAGCTTTGTAGCAATGAGAAGAAAGGTAGCAATGAGAGAAATAATGCTTTGGGAGATGCTGAAGAATGTGAAAGTCAGTGAAACTGCTCATGTATTTCACCTTCAGCACACACATTACTGTTTGCAAGGCAGCCATACTCCTTTAAAAGGTAGATTGCAGAGATTTCGAAGAAATATTAATGAATCCTGGAAAACTAGTACGGCCCCAGAGACAGATTTGGGCTTTCTAAAATTCTGCTGTATCTCCCCTCCCATCCTGTTATTTTCCAGAGGAAAAACAAATACACAAAATAGGAACTCAGTACCAGAAATTTATCAACTGAGCAAAGTGGACCACAGCCAGGTCATTGTAACCATCAGACAATACTGAGGTGTGCTCTGAAGTGGACTGTCTCTCCTCTGCTCTTTCTGATCAAAAAAATCCTTTCTAGACTTGAGAAATCATTCCATATTAAAACTTATTAAAAATTTTGTGCTTGTGTGTGGCCCTCCTTACATATGCTGAATTAGAATTTCTGGATGCATAAGTAGCTATTAAAAAAGGACTATCTATGGATAAATATCTATAAATAAATAAGGGGGGTCTTCTTACTGTGGTCTGAAATTCCTGCTAAATTATAAGAACTTACTTAAAGGATAAGAAAGTGTATGTGACATAGTTTTAAGGAAATTTTAAAATAGCAAAAGAAACTATTTCAAATACTAGAAGGGACAGTTAAGAAAATGGAAGATACAATTTTAAAAGACATTAGAAACTCTGGCTCAAGTTGTTCAAATCCAAAAGTATTCTGAATACAAATAGGATTTACTTACTTTTATGATGGTAGGTTTCCATACTCTTAATGAAACATTCACTTGATATATGTCAGATGGAATCAGGGCACAAATAATAGATGCACAGCTATATGTATCACAGTCCTGTTTAAAAGGAACCAGCATGAATTAATAGGAAGAAACATCTTACACTATTAAAATAAAAACCTGTAATCTGGGAGTACAGAAGAATTATGTTGTGACAAGTTGGAAATACTTGCTTAGTCTAGATTTTTATCACCTCTGTGAAGTGATACGATAAACATGGCAAAATACTCTTCCCATGACATGGTTTTATTTGCACCAAAATCTCTACTTGTACCTCTATGCTGAGGATGCTTTTCTCCAGACAAGCCAATATAACAATGGCAGCAAAATTAAGTTGCAACTCTCATCTGAATGTGAGAGGCTAATACTTTTCAAATGGGATCATCAATTACAGTTGCATGGAAAATCTGTCAGATCAGCATGCTAGCATTTGAATGTCTTTTCAACTGGTGTCTAAAAAAGTTGAAAGGGTGATGAGAAGCATTTAAAATATTATTATTTAGTAATTACAATGGGAATATAGATGATGAAGATTTATTAATCTGTAAAATGTGCTACTGTTATTTACATACTTTTTCAATTAAAAAAAAATCCATCTAAATTCAATTCCATATACAGTTTTGCAGCCAAATAAAAACTATAGTTAGTCTATATAAAAAAGGGGTTTAGACTATTAAGAAAAAATGAGTTTCCAAAGAACACAGTTTGAGAGGAGCTTTTATACATTTATTGCTGAAGTATTTAGCTCTAAGATCCAGGTTAGTATCTGGGATGAATATATAAACTTTAATTAGGCTTACCATAATTGTATCCTTTGTAGGTTCTTTTATTTTTGACAACACAAATGGTTTCCCTGTGCCAATCTTTAAGGGATCTACAGGGTAACTTGTCTGGCAGATGGCATTCTGTTAGCAGAAATAAAAATAATGATTTTTGGAATATGCAACATATTACAAAAAATTCTTTGGAAACAATCAAAAATTAATACTATTTAATGTTTAATAACAATTATAATGTTTACTAACCACTAAATGCAGTAAAACAGAATATTGCAAGAGTGCAAAATAGGAAATTCAAATGGTGTAGGTATTAAAGTATTATTCAAACAGCAAATGAAATTTTTATGAGATAATATAAACTCTATGCAGCTACTTAAACATCTGTAGAAGCAAACAAGAGCTTCCTGCAAGATGATCACTATGTGAACCAGCAAGAGTTGATTATTAAAAGAGCTAAATAGCTTTGGCATGGGAATCCACAGAGGCTCTGCCATAGCAAGCAGACTGGCAGGTTAAGTGCAGGATGCAGAGTCCTTTGTTGCAATGTCCAGGGAGGGGGAGCGAATGCTGGAGCACTGTTAGATCTTTGTGTCTCCTCCACAGGCAGCTGGGAAGCTCTCTGGTGTCTTCATTGTGGGGGAATTAATTTTTTTCAGCCAGGTCATTGACTTTCACACTGCTAGCATGAAAACGATTACAAATCCCCTGCAGTGCACTTTGGCACACTACTATCACTAGGGCGTAGCTAGCAGTAGATGAATTACACCCATAAAAAATGGAAACTTGTGTCAAATATCTAGGGGTGAAAATAACAGAGGAAAGAAGAAAAGGCATAATTTTTTTTTTTTTGTATTTTAAATATGACTTTTTGTTTGTTTTTTGTTTTGCTTTAAAGTGAACCTTGAACTTTCATTTATATATTTTGGTTTATTTTTCAGTTGGGCAACCTCTCATAACTAAGTGAAATATTTGGAGGGAGGTGTATATTTGTGTGTCTCTGACCAAAAGATAACAAAAAATGGAGGCTTAGGTTGCCACTTAGTGATACTTGGGTTGTTCAGCCATCCAGTTATTGATATAGCTCTATTTTTAATATCTACAGATCTAGAATCATGAAATTTGGCAGAATTGTGATCTCCAGCTGCACTGGAGGAGTGAAATTGAAAAACTGATATGAGAGATGCAGTGAAGAGCATTTGAAAGATATGACCTACCATCCCCTTCAAGATGTCTCAGTGCCCCAGAGAAGGAAGAAGCCAGAGGACTGCTAGTGCTGGAGAGCAGACATGCAGGAAGGTTAATTTCAGTAACCGAAAGAAGAGAACTGAACAGGATGTCGAGGTCTGGATGTACAGGATTAGAGCATTTGCAATTAGCACTGCTGACAGTGGAGACAATCTGAGGCTCGTATCTCAGACAGGTCATCTCAGCACTTAGCAATATAGCAAATTAGCCTTGTTATCATCCAGTTATTCTTCAATACAATTTTAAATCTGTTTTTCTTTAAAAAAAATTTGTCTCTCTGTCTTTTTATGCACATCTGCACATACTCTTAAAACATGAGCGTCTTGTTATTTAGACCAAAAGCAATATCTGTCTTGAAGCAAGGCATAATCCCAAATGTTTGCATTTTGCATTTCCTTACAACATAAATTTCAAATGAAAATTAACCATAAAAATACAAATTCCTAGCTTACTTGGGTATGTGACAATGCAGTAAGATAGAGAAGAGTGTTCTTGGCTTCTGTTATATTGGGAAAAAAGATCTGCAGTGTGAGGTTTGGCATTGGAAAGTGTTCACCTTTTTCAATCTATAAAAAAAGAAAAATGTTTTGATTAGTTCTTTTCTTATTTTGTTAGTATTTCACTGTGAGTTTTTTCCTTTCCTGTGGTTTTTTTTTTTTTTTTTTTTTTTAAATCTATAGAGCCTTTCTGGAAAGGCTTACTGTGGCAGAGGATGGAGAAATATCTAGGTGGAATTGCTGGCCAGGGTAATTTATGATCTTATCTCTGAAGTGGACAAACTTAATAAATGATCAAGAACCTTTTAAACTTCTTTCTTCTGGCTACTTATTTGTGATTAGCTGCTTGCAGAGATGGTATGGTCTGCAATCTACCAGCTTTTACACTAAGAAAGGAAAGATTTGGAAATTAGATGAAAATGTCTTAAATGTCAACAAAAGCTTTGAATACTGGATTTAAGCTTTTAGACTGAAAAAAAAAAAGAAAAAAAAAGGTAGCTGAGTAAAACACTATAGTGATTCAGAGATTTTTGTGCTTTTTATATGGGACCCTTGCTCAGTTTTGGATTTTGACACGGGGAAACAAGGATGTTCTCGAGATAAGTAAATTTAGTCCTACTGCGAATTTAGGCTGGGCTTTTAGTCACACATTCATAGAATCATGGGCTGGTTTAGATTGGAAGAGACCTCAAAGATCATCTAGTTCCAAGCCCACTGCCATAGGAAGGGCACTAGACCAGGTTGCTCAAAGCTCTGTCCAGCCTGGTCTTGAACACTTCCAGGGACAGGCCATCCACAACTTCTCCAATGCCTCACCACCTAATATCTTTCTAATATCCACCCTAAATCTACCTTCTTTCAGTTTGAAGCCATTCCCCCTCATCGTATCACTACATGCCCATGTGAAAAGTCCCTCTCCCACTCTGCTGTAGGCCACCTTTAGCTACTAGAAGGCCACAATGAGGTCTCCCTGTAGCTTCTCTTCTTCAGGCTGAACAGCCCCAGCTCTCCCAGATTGCCCTGGTAGGAGTGGTGCTCCTACCCTCTGATCAACTGCATGGCCCTCCTTGAGCAGGCACATGTCCTCATTTTGGGAGTTGTACAGCTTGCTGTAGCAGTCCAGCAGGGATCTCACAAGAGCAGAGTCCATTAAATATCTTTTCCACATGATTCTACATTCCAGTATTCATTCCGTCAGGAAGACCATATTCTTGGACCATGGCATTTGTCTTTTACAAATTGGACTGGATTTTGAAAATAGCCCTTCTAAACTGCAACGGGCATAAGGCAAGTTCTCAAGTACCAGGGCATGCCCTCTTTCCCTAGCTGAGGACAGCAGCAAAAAAATCCATGAGAACTACTCTGCAGGAGTTGAACACTCTCAGACCCTCTGACTCAGAGCAAGGAAGAAAAACAAAAGTGTAAAACAAAATAAGCATGAGAAGATTTAATATATTGCATACCTTCTCTTTAAGTAATAGGCTATCACATTGAACAATTAAAACTAAATGGGAAAAAAAAAAAAAAATTAAGCCAGTACCTCTATCATACATTTTTCTTACCCTATAATGTAGAGTAACTTCATCCCCAATCTGCTCTGTGGTGTTAATAGCAGTAGGGACAGTATCATTGGCTGCAATTATAACATGGTGCTCTTTGAAAATGCTGTGGGCCAAAAAACACAAAAAAAACCAGTAAGCACACAAACTTCATAAAAGTCTAGCAGTTAATAATAAGTCTTTTCATTATTTTATGAATTTCAGGACTAGTCTTGCAATTGAGAGCACACTGCTATGTCCACTGAAGTTCAACTGTTCTATTTTCTGAGTACGCTCCACTTTTTATTTTGTACATTCAGAATGTTTTGTTCAGATAAAACTACAAAATGAGCAAATATTATTTCCAAAAATAATTGATCAGTTTCTAATTTTGCTGTTCTTATTCTAGCTGTGCAGTCCCTTATCCTGGGTATTGCCATGTGAAACAGGCAGGGTCCTGTAAAGGACAGGACCAAGCGAAACCAAAACAAATCCAGCATGTTCTAAATCCAACCTTATTTCCTATGGGACAAAAGAAAGGCTGGATTTGAACTGTGAAATGCATCCAAAATGAATCTGGCTTAATTATTTACACATGCACATGACACAATTTAGCCTACCAATAGTATTCAGAAAGCTTTCTAGGTATGGAATTTAACTGAATTCTAGCTATTTCTGGAAACAAAGGGTACTACAAGACCTGTACTAAAGTTTAGGTCTGATTAAAACAAACCCCAAGAACCTAAAATTAAGGCTAATTTTTGAAGATGGAAATCAACCATGGAATATGATAGTGATACAAACCCATGGCCACCAGGGACCTGGAAGTATTTGCATTCTTACACACCTGCAACACCTTTGAATGAATATGGCAAAGTACAGGAACAAAAGTTGCTGTTGTACTTAGAAATTGCAAATAAAATTTAAATAGATAAAATGGAATTACAGCCAGATAGGGAGTAACTGCTCCATTATTTTATGTAACCTCTCTTTTCCACTAAAGCCTGTGCTACCTTTCTATGAGCCTTGATGCTGTTGTAAATACTGAGCACAGTTCAACAACAAAACAACACTACATTCTCTTTGAACACCCGCTATGTACTGAGCTAGCAAATAAAGTACAAAGAAGCATGAATACCTTACAAATATTAATCCTACTTCATATTTTACTGGAATTGTAACATGTCCTCTGTTGTCACTCAGCGTCTCAGGTGGTTCTTCACTATCACTAAAACAAAACAACATATGTCACTCAGATCAGACTGTTGCAGATGCAACACAACTACTTGGTGGAAACGGATCTTAAGAGACTGAAATACCTACAGCTCTGGGTATGAAAGCACACTACTCATTTCCAGTTAATTACTATCTCCTAAAAATAAATTTGAAATAGTATTTCCAGTTACTGATAAGTCCTGCGCCAGCCCCAGTTCATAAATGCATCTTTGTTAAAATTACAGACCGCAGTTGACTGAATGAAAATGGGAGAATTAAGGCCACACGATCCCTGGATTTTGCAGGGACAGCAAACGCTGAGGGAAAGCGCATTTATTTACTTTATCACAGACAATTGCAATGCTCTTACTCTTTGAAGGCCAGAGCTTTCTGTTAACTGTGATTCATGCTGAAGTATGCAGTAATTCTGTAGGAGAATAAACCTTTGCTGAAGGTAAAAGTACCAGAAATTAGGACTCATTTGTGACTCTCAGGCTGTAGAGTAACAGCTATTTATTTAGTCCACTCAATCCACCGCTGGACTGAATACATCTGTAAGGATGCCAGTTCCACAGATGGCTTAACCACTTCTATGTTCAGAAGTCATCTGTGTTTTACTACAAAACTAGATCTTTCTAAGAAAAAAAATAAATCAGAAAGCAAAGACTGCAACCCACCTTGTTGCATACACATGAATAGTAGCATTTTCCAGGAGATATGAAGCGTTGAATTGAAATGATATTCTGAAGGAAATCTGTGTAGAGAAATACATTACACATTTTAAAAGGAAAAAAAAAACATCACACTAATAGGGCCCGATATGAGGAAAATTGTAACAAATTTTTGCCACTTTTATGTGTGGAATCGTTACTTGTATTTCATCAGTTTTCTATGAATGAGTACACTATTTTTAATTTGTCCCAATGAAGAAGGAAACCTAATAGTTATCACTTATTTAACAGAAGACTCGAATTTTCAAAACTGAGAAACCTCAGGGAAAAAAATTATATAGTGTATCAGAAATATCTCAATAGTTCTTAATTTAAACCCACTGGTCTTACAAGCAGTTTATGAAAACCTTTTTTTTTTTTCCTAATGAGGAAGAAACAAAGCTCCAAAGCCTGGCAATTACAGTGGAGCTGAGCTGTCTATAGAACGCTGCTGGAATATCGCTTATATATGGTAAAACACCTAGAATACAAAAAAGAAATGTTTATAATGTAAACAAAGGACTACTAGGTCTCAAAAAAATTTCATAGTTATCACAATTAGGGCAATTCTATCCCAATTTGGCACTACACAATATTTGGGAACACTGTTCTAAACTTGTTCCTCTTCATATTCTGACACTTGAGGATAATTTTACATGAAGGAGAAGTTTTCCTGTTTGTTACTGTATGGATTTTTCAGCTCGGACTTTTATTTTTCCTCTAATGTGTATAAATCTTTATTAAAAAGTCACCCAGAGAAAGTTGTCTCACATATTTCTTCGTATTTAAAAACCAAAAGGCAGCTTTAAAAAGAAATGGATTACAGATGCTTATTAGTGAATCAGAGATTAATTGATTTCTGTTGCAAAATAGAGTGTGAAATTTCTAAATTTAGGGCTCTATAACTACAGACGAATTAAGAAGCAAAGCATGAAAGGAAAATGTGAGTAAAGCTGGGAATGGAACACTGTGGGCAGAGGCATAGGATAGTATGCTTATTTGGCTGCAAGAAGGTAACAGATGACTTAATCCCTGCAAGTCCAAGACACAAGCTGGAATGTATGTGTGGGGGGCAATGCAAGAAGACATCTTTCATGATTTTCCCTCCTCATGACAGAGGAACAAAGAAGAAACTGCCAGGAAAGGCAGTTGGTCTTATTTGCATGCAAATTGATTTTTCCCAATTCAATATCAGAACTATTTAAGTACGGCTTTCCAAAGCCTTAGTTTAGTTAAAGCTCCCTCTCTGTTCCAACAGGAGATACAGGCATCACTGGAGCTGTTCAATATGGAGTTTGATTTTAAGTAGATCACTTGCTGGAAAGGCCTCTCATTTCCTACTGAGCAGAGGTGAAGTCTTGATGTCTGACTTTGGTAGATCCACATTAGCATTTCCACATACCAACTTATTGTCTCTTCAACAGACTAAATTTTACATACAAAATAACTAAAGTCACAGGGTCTAGACTGTGGAGAGCCTAGACAGTAACTGATGTCTCATCAGTATATCCTAATACCCTACACACCTGGAGACAGATACTTCCGGCCATGTGTGTCACTTGCCTTCAAACAGTGTCAATATACATCTATTACCTACTCACACACCACAGCTGACTGCACAGGTACTGAGTATCTGATGTTTTCCCCTTTGGCTCAGTACAGCTGACATCAAGGATAGTGTGAGAAACATGCATGGACAGTTTTTGGGATGAACAGAAAAGAAATCCAGAGGCGATAGGGACTGCGTTGGCTTTAGAACAACATGGGGCAAGAAGAATTTGCATGCAAGGGGGACTTTTTACTTCTTCTGCAGGTTTTAGAAATGGATATCCCACTTTACAGGTGATGTTGTGATTCGATTCACAGCTATCTTTCTGTATATCCTAAAGAGAAAAAGAAAATGAAAGTAAACTTTTTGAATTTTAACTAAGCATCACAGACCTGTTGAACACAAATATATATATACCACTGCTGCTTTTCATTGTCAAAATCTTATAAGAGTCAAAGCCTTAATTGAACTAGAAGAACAATAGGAAGCCACAAATTCTGCAAAACAATTTCCACCTATGGATATCTACATCAATTACTAGCCATTATTCTTTTCCAGTGGAAGTGTTTTGGAACATCTGCAATTACATGCCTACTGGACACCATAAAAAATTAGTCAAGAGGTCCAGCACATCAACGTATCTACTCAGTTTTAACATGCAATTTTATAAATGTGTTCCTAACATAGCAATAAAAGTGACTTTCACACTCTATCAATTGTTACCACAGGGTCAGCAACAGTGCTACAGATCTGTGACTTCTCCTAATGTGCAACATCAGGACTGCTGATGGAAAAAAACTTCTAATGTTTCCCACCTGAATTGAGGTGAATTTGTTGCATACCTGCTGAGGCAGGCAGAAAACAGCCACTTTGGATGCTGTCTTAGGCAGGAATGACACAGGCACTGATCTATTCTGTCTAGCAAGACATTGCTTTTTCTATACACATGCAATAGGAAAATTCTAGAGGTTCAGGAGTTCTACTGCAAATAACAAAGCATTTCTGGCTCTGTAGATGTATAGATAATTCATGGTGCTGATGTTTGTCTAAGAGGCAGGCACTTTGTCCAAGAGTTGCTGTGAAACTTGTGTCTGTAGTTCATGACTGACAAAGCTAAGCAAGAGTCTACTCAGACCAAAATAAATATGCTCTTTAAGAGGGACAAGCCAGGACAGCAGCCCCAGGGAATCCCTTCCAATCAACTGATATGATGCCAGAGCAGTCAAATTCAGGTTTAATAAAAATGCTTCCTTAGATCTCTCTAGCAATAAAGGCTGTGATAAATTTGATAATAAAAAAAATCCTACCTCAATGCCAGCAAAAATAATATTTGGAGAATATTGAACCAAAACTCTGGTATTATAGGCACTGTCTTTTTTGTTCTTCACAGAGAGCTGGATTGTGAACTTATCATTGCGTGACTTTACAATGAATGGAGAAGAGCTGTAAAATAAAGTAAGAATGTTGGGAATCTCAACTATTGAATCTGTGTTTAACATAAAGAGGAACTTCTTTCAATGTCCAGACTATCTTGTTTCTGACTTGGAAAGGACGTCACAGCATTATCTTACTAGACTACAGAATTTTTAATTGAAATAGGAACTTTGTACAAATAGTAAATGATACAATAAACACAATGTAGTTACCTGTCTCCAGCTATGCTTGCTTTTACATTCAGAACAAGATCTGAAATGCATTTATTCTTGGCTCCACAATCTTTTGTGAAAGGAATCTGCAAAAATAGTATGTTTATTCTTAATTTTATTACATCTTTATTGTTAAATATTTGTATTTTAATGCATTATCTAATTTTATATAAGGTTTTCTGTTTGATAATAAAAGAAGTCTTCCCTAATATTAATCAATTAGACATGCCAATATCCTGTAAAATGTGGTGAACTATAAGCTTTCTAATCATTCCCTTCTAAGTAATTCACCTAGATTCTGAAAAGAGGCATTAGTAGAAGTATGAATGATGCCAAGCACCACCAAAGCAAATGGATGAGGTTCCTCTGCTCTCTTCTATCTTCAGTTAACTCTGGACAGCTTTAAAATCCCAGCATGGTTTGCAAGCACATTGAATCAAGCCTTTTATTCCTGAATACTCAGAGGAAACATATCCTAGACAGGCTCAACGACCCCACCCTCTTTAGCCAATTTGTGGACAATAGCTTCAGTTCTTATGTGGGCTGTGATTTTTACCTTAAATACTTTGGTTATTGATATAGAATCTTGCTGACTTACATATTCAGATATTGAATTTGGCAGGTTGCTATCAAGAACGGGTCCACTCTCTGGATCAGAAAAATTGAACTCCAGCAAAACCTTTACAGAGTCCTGAAAGTCAGGCTTATCCTAGAACATAAAGAAAATAAAACTGCTGTTATGGACATTCACTTCAGTGTCTAAGGAGGTTAGAAAACCCCCAAACAAAGGTAAAATATTTTTCAGTCACATTGTTGCCATCTTTGCTGGAAAAGCATCTGAATGCTTGCAATTGATGATAAAACACTTAATTTGTCAATCCTCATAAACATCTACTAATCTTCTATCTTACCATAAAAATGTTATATATTCTGAGCATGTCCAATACAGTTTTATTTAAGAATATCTCAGAACTATCAACTCATACACTTTCCTCTTTCAGTTGTGCTCAAAGGATTAGTAAGATCAGCAGCAGCAACATCACCTTGTGTGAAGTCAAACTTAGGCCTGCTATTGGGAGAAGAAAATTCTGGGTATCATTTATCATTAGTCTTGAATTATGATACAACTGTGAAGTCACTAAACATTTTAAATGCAGGTAGCTTATAATACACAACTCCATTCACTCCACACCTTAGGTACAATCTGACCAATTTCATACTCACAGTTGCTAATTATATTTCTGTTTTGCAGTGAATAAATATTCTCTAACACAAACCTAATTTGCATTTTTTACTATATTTTAGTAGGAGGAATTGCACCAATATGCAAACTCAAATTTTAGCTCACTGCTCCTGCTGAGCTTTGAGCGCACCTAAGCTAATAAACACAATAGCTGCTTGGTTCCACGAAGTGTAGTATACTCTTTCTTACAACAGAAACAAATACAACCACAGGTAAACAGACTGTACATAAAAGTAAATAGTATACACATGTATAATAAATAAATCTAACTATTAAATGAATTTTATGTACGCTTCTTAAGATAAATTCTGAACAAAGATTTAGTTGTCCAATTTACAATTAATGGAAAGCATATTTGGATTATTATGGTGTCAACATTAGAAAAATACTTTAAATGATTTACTTGCCAACATGTAGAAGTTATGTTTAGTACATTCTGACCCTTTGATAGTTATATTTTTTTGCATTTTCCTCTCATGGGTCTCTGTGAACAAGCTTCGAGATATTTGTCTTTGTGAGTCAAGAGTAATCCAATACTGCATACCTGCAAAGGAAATTGAGATCAATACTATGAACCACTTTGCCTCTGCACATCCTTTGTTCTCAAAATATCTTAGATGGACTTTGAATAGTGAATTTAGAAAGGTTACGTTGCATTTTTTAGTTAATAAATGCGTTTGAGCGTAGCAGTTTTATCGTTTAAAGATTCCATAGCTTAATGCTTATCTACTTACTGGATTCAAATGTATCTTCTTTTGACTTTAGTCTGGTCTTAAAACAAATTGTGGCATCTATGCATATTGTTTTTCTTTTATTTATCTGACAATTTTGTTGTTGGATATTGATGCTTTTAGGTGTGAATTGCATGGAAACATTTACTTCAGCCACATCACGAGACCTTAAAAAAAAACCACAAAGAAAGTGTTTGGAAATAATAGCATCATGCTTTTTAAACTTAAGAATGAACTTACAAAATGTGCAACATTCAACATTCAAATACAGATCATGGAATCACAGAAGGATCATTTAGGCTGGAAAAGACTTTTAAGATCATCGAGTCTAACTGTCAAAAGACTTATAGCTAAAAAGAGATAAAGCCATTAATGTTCTTTGGAAAATAACAGAAGCATAAAATCCACAACTGAGATGGGACTCCTGTGGCATATGTTGATGGTACTGTGCTGCACTGGAGTGCTGGCATAGTGCTAGACATGTTACGCCAGTTAAGGGGCCATGTATTATTTCATGTCTTCTGTCTTGGCTGTGTGATGCTATGAAAGCAACTGGTAGTTGCAATGCACTTCTCTGGCACATTTTCAGTCTGCACTTGTCTTTTTCCATTTACGTAGAATATTGCATGCCTGTTAATTGCCATTACAGAGAGAACTCATAATTCAGAAAACAAAGAAGTGCACAACACAAAGAGGAGGGAAAGAAATGTCCTCAGCAGCCAAAACATATAAAGCTCTAGAGCACTTTTAAAGCTTAATCATCAATCAGGAGGGGAAAACCCTGAAGAACTGGGGACAAGAGCAATGTGACAGTCTAGAGAAGTCTAATTAATGGTCTAATTAACTATATATTCTATACATAGTACCAGTAAAAAAGAAATTACAGAGAAAGCAATCACAGGGTTTCTCCACAGTACTGTACTGGTTTCAGAATAGATACAAGGTGAAATATTTCCAAGAGCATTTAAGCAGCTCTATAGAACCAGTGCTATTTTAAAAGAGACTGAGGGCCCAGACCCATCACGGAGAGTATCCACAGACAAACATAATATTATACAGAAGCTGGAGAGTAGTGTGCCATCTCTTGGACTGTGAGTAGTTAAACAGAGTGAGATTCACTCCCAGTTTGTTTCACTTTAACTCTCCACCCCTGCAATGCATTCCTGTCTTGTCCTTTGCTCTGATTCAGTTCCCTTTTGGCCATGAGATGCAATATGTCAGTGTACTAAATGAGCAAAAAATTTAGCTGGCAAAATAACTTTCTTCAGATTTGTGATATAAGTAATGCAGTGAAAGGGCATCACACTGCATTCCCACATGGAACTTTTATAAAGAAACTACCAGCTGAAGGTGAGGAGCTGGGAGCTTGAGGATGGTAGCAAGCCTTGACAAACCTGATCACCCAGCAGGTAAGTCAGCTCGAACAGCAGGACAGGGAAAGCAAGGATTAGCAATAGGTTAGCAATTTCCATACCAGAGGCAGAAATAGTTTTAGTTGTGCTTTAGAAATGAGGGATTTCATGTCATGCTCTTTATTTCTCTTATTTCTTAAAAATGAATTCATTGGTAAACAGAAAATTAATTTTTTTGGATTTTCTGTAGGCAGTCAAACTGGAGTTTTCCCTTTAGAAAATAAAATCAGTTTTCTCAGTGACCCCTTTACATTTGAACCTGTTCTTGATATTGTTAATAAGATAATGAGCAATATACTGTGAAAAAGAGAACAATTTTTTCTTATTTTACGTACTGTCACAAGTGGAATCAGTTTCTATTTGGAATATGGTCTATGAGGACAAGTTCTTCATACTAGGCTAAAAAGGTTACTTTAACATTCCTGTATTTATAACTGCATACATTAAGTTTTATGCTCATTCATCCAGAGAGACATGAAAAGATGAAGACTGACAGTTGTGTCAAAGCACGAGACAAAAACAGTATCCTCACAGAGTCCAAACAGCCATGCATCCAAGTTTCATTGGTACCCCAAGAATAGCTTTTTTCCTGTTCTGACAGCTGCTGAGAGTCTCCGTACCAGAAGAGGGCAGCCCCACCAAGGCCTCCGATGGTAACATCAATCAGCCCATCATCGTTTAAATCCATTTCTCCATGCACAGACTGGCCAAAAAACTTCACTTTTTCCCCGTCTCCACCTGATGCAATACGCTGTGAAATGTGTGAAGAGGTTAATGCAGTGCATATTGAAGAGCAGTCAAGATCCATTTGTTGGCAGTGAGATGGGGTTTAGACTCTTTAAGTACATTAAATTTTCATTACAATACTCCTAAAACAGTGACCATGGTGATGAACACACTATAAATTTTCAGATTGCAAAACATCTACTTTTCTGGCTGTACAGAACATGTTAGAATGTTTCTAATAAAAACATGCAAGTGTATTTTCTAACAATATTAAGAGTCATATGCAGTTAAGCCAGTATGAGTTTAAATGTATAGAGCAATTTAAAAAAGAAGCTGTTACAACTGGTCAAGTCACAGTTTTATACTATGTTGGGAAGACAGGGTTATATACATTGCATACATAGATAAGCTGGCAATCTGCGCAGTTTTATTCCATACCTGTGAATATTTTTTACTGATTGCTTTGCCATGGCCATGATAAATATAAACAGCTCCACGATGGTCATCCTCTAAAGGAGAACCTATTACAATGTCATTATATCCATCAAGGTTGAGATCCTTCACTGCAGCAATTGCAGTCCCAAAGCGTGCACCACAAGGCTCATTCTTCAGAACCTTACAGATGTCTTGTTTTAATGGTGAACAGCACGTCTGCTTTATAGGTTCGAGACTCATCTGATATTCAAACTTTGTCTGTGAAAGGACAGATTTACAGTTTGTGAATTTCCATTAATGTTTTAGCAATGCAGACTTTTAAGAGCTCCTGTCCAGAAGACAAACATGAATTAAACAAAACAATTACATCCCATTCCTAGTGATTGAATGCACTGTAGAAACTGTGATTCTGTAACTATAATTCAAACTTTCTTTCTGAGCAACATGTGGGAAAGACATTCTTGCTCACCCTCTTTCTGCATCTAGATGCTTCTGCATACTTCTTGAAGTTAGAGATTCACAGAAGAGCATAGTATAATAATATTTGGATGTTATTGTAAGTAAACCACTTCATTCTTTAGATAGTGTAAAGAGTTTTTCTAATGGCATTCTCTTAATCTGAGAAGTTAGCCAGGTTTCTGATGAAACACAGATGGTAATACTGCTATTCCAGAAAAAAGATAGCATTTCTTCTACACAGACTGAATTTTGCCCTCAGTAGACACATTCACCATGGCCTAACATACATATTCTGATCCAGAGTGCATCCTAGACCAAAACCACACATGGTCCTGTGGGTTCCATGTTAAAGATTAGACACAGCAAGCAGTTCCTGCATTTCTTTTCTTCAGAGACAGGTAAAAAAAAGCACAGGAAAGACAAATTTCAAACCCCACACTACTAGAGGACATGGAATTCTTGTTTTCTCACTAACCCTATTCACTGACAATCTGTTGTTAGTGACATGCCTGTAGACTGGAAGAATTCTTTGTCAAATATATCCAATCTCTTCAGATACCTTTCTTGAAATATGTTTTAAAAGACTATCATTGCTAAGACATATTTTGATAACTGCTGTAACAATACACAATGGTATTAGACTAAAAGAAGAAAAGAGACAAAGTATGCATAGACACTGGAAGGAGAGACTCATCAAATTAAGAAACTGAGGTGTAGCTGCTATAATCCTCAATCTAACTGGACATTTTTAAAAGTCCAGTTAGATGTATGTATGCAGTCCTGTTGGATGTATGGGGCTTAGCTCTAGGCTGCTAATCAAGTCACAAGTACACTGGAGATCACACTTCTAGGATGGATGAGCCTTACTGTTCCCTAATCTATGAAAGTAAAAAGAGAATTGATAGAAAATTAATTCTATAAATTCGCATCTGTGCCATATTGCATCTTACAGGATATAGTGCTTATCTACATAACACACTCTGTTAGAAAGAGTTTAAGAATAAAGTTTTAAAATTGGTTGCATTACAATCTCAATTGTCAAAATCCAGTATCTGTATTTTCAACAGGTCATCTTCCCCACTTCAAATTATCATACTTCTTTAAAATCAGGATATGAAGAGAGTAAAGAGCATGCTTTATTCTTGGCCAATAAACACTGGTCTTACCTCATTCAGACTATAAACATATACCTTCCCTTGCTCCTCTTTCTCAGTTCCCATATACATAGGAGCTCCAACAAGAAGAAGGTCTGTAAATGAGTCCCTATCGATGTCGACTGTGGTAATAACACCCCCAAAATATGACCCAATCTGTAAGAAAACATACACGTCAGAGAGTCAGCAACATCATGCAACATATCCTTTTCACAGACCTATTATGCCTTGCTTACAATAATGCCAAATGTTAACCATTAGGCAGAAATTTTCTTTGCTACACAGAAGATTTTTTTTGGTCGATTTGTCTTTGAAGCTTGTTTTCAGTTTTAGTGTTTTTTGTCTAATTTTTTTTATTTAAGAATGGTCCATTCACCTTGCAACTGAGTTTGAAACTTGCTTTGGGGAGTAGGCTCTCTTAAGATAGCTTTTGAATAAAGTATCTTGGGGAAGCTTGTTTTCTCTTCAAAAATAGAAGCAAAAAAGCTGGGACAAAAGCTGAGACAACTCAGTGCAGACAGTCTCTAAAACTGTCAAGTTGCCACTAAATGCAGAGGAACAAAATCTATGCAAAAAGCTGGACATGTGTAGACTGGGTGCAAGCTGTAGGATTTATCTAATTACATTCACTTCACAGCTAAGATAGATACTCTGCATTTCCTTTACACTTAACGTGAGAGGCAATCTCTTCTAATGAAAGACACATCTCATCTCACAGAGGTGCTTCAAGTAATCCAGATCAAACCTTAAAAATCACAGAATCACAGAATCGGTCAGGCCAGAAGTGATCACGGTGCGTCATCCGGTTCAATCTTCCTGCTCCAGCAGGACCATCCCAGAGCACATTGCACCGGGTTGTATCGAAACAACTTTTGAGTATCTCCAGTGAGGGAAACCACAACCTCTCTAGACAACCTGTTTAGTGTGTGGTAACTGCACAGTAAAGAAGTTCTTCCCCATATTCAGGGGGAACTTTCTGTGCCTCAGTTTCTGCTTGTTGCCTCTTGTACTAGTTCTCAGCACCACCGAGAAGAGCCTGATCCATCACTTGGCATCCACCTTCTTATAAACATTATAAACATTGACAGGGCCCCTCTCAGTCATCTCTTTCTGAGGCTGAACAGGCCCGGTTCCCTAATACCTACTTTAGTTCATTGACTCTAAAATGACTGATTATCTGAGCTACAGACATCAGCTATCGGTGAAAACTGGGTAACTTGAGCGCTCCCCAGAAAAGCCAGTACTTCAGCCTGGGGAGACCTGAGTAGGCAGGTATTTCAATCCTCATAAGCATAATATTTTCTTAAAAATGCCATCTTTAATTATACAATTGCATGTTGGTTTTTTCCTTCCTGCAGCAACAGCTCTCAATGTGAGCTGCTACTCAATGTACAAAGCAACTATTCTATTCTAGCTGATGCTTTTGCACAGAACCCTGCTTGTCACAACTTCTTTCCTGCCACTCAGCAGAGAGAACCGCACACACAGAGATGGCAACAAGCACTTTGACACTGGTGAGGGCTTAACCCTCAAAGAGAAAATTTCCAAGGATCTCTGACTCCCAAAGAGTCCATGTTTCATTCCTAATTATATGATAGGATCTGCCTAATTTTTCTTTCTGCTATTTCTTACAACTTCTGGTTTCACAAGCTCTTCTAATGAGAAGTTCTCATTTGAAATAGCTATTTTGATTTCTCCTTCCATATTCCTCTTGTATGTTAATCACAAGTGTGTACTCACTTGTTCTCCATTTAATCTCTGAATTACTTGAACTGCTTTTCCTTCCATCTTATAAATGATAACTTGGCCAGTGTGATTGTATCGTGGCTGTCCTGCTATGTACAGTACACCTCCAGGTGTCAGTGCTGAATTCACAGTATATCCTAGGAAGCAGAAAGAAGTCAAGATGTGGCACACACACAATTCATCAGATATACATGCTGTGATTCAGAGCCTTTATAAGGCTTATTCTAAACCTAGATGTTTAGCCCTACTTATGCTGGAGAAAAACAGCAGAGTTAATTAAAAGGGCTCAATGTGTATTTGCCCACAGTCTCACAGTCATCAGCATCACCATGGTATTAAACATGTTCACAGGCTGGTGAGCCATGTTCACTTTGCCATTCTCACACATTGTAAGGATTGTAGTGGTGAGAGGAGTAGCTGGCTGAAAAGCTACTTTCAAAGAACAGTTGTCACCAGCTCACTGTCAAACTGACAGTCTTCCAAAAGTGATTCTTTGAGCATTTTGAATCTAGCTCTGTTTAAATATTAACACCAATTAAACAACTTTGGTGAGAGAAGACTTAAAAACTTTGCAGATAAATCAAAACTGTCGAAGAGTTGCAAGTATTATGGAGGATAGGATGTAAATTTTAAATCAACAAATTTGAGTTATAAAAAAAGGCAGTTAAAGAGATTCTGCAAAGAAGATAGTGTACTTAGGGAAAAAACATTATTCTAGAGTTGATTCTTCATCAGTGGAAGTGTGGCTTAAATGAATTGACAGAGCAAACAGAACAATGAGGTGCAGAAAGCAAGACCTAGAGGAGATAGCAAGACTACTGAAGCATTTTGTTAGAAAAGGATGAGAGGATAATAGTAGCCTGCCAATACATAAAACATTATTATAAAAAATTATATTGGTCTTTTTGGTCTTGTCCATTGAGTGACAGAAAACCGCTTAATTTTAAACAAATATTTAGACTCAGTATTGTATAACTATAATATTGTATCAAGGCATAGAAAAACTTGCTAAGAATACTAGAGGAATCCGTGAAAATCTCTGAACAGATTAAACATCTCTGTTGGGAAAGTCTAGATATACTTAGGTCTATGTTTGGACTAGTTTTCTGATTGTAGAAGTGGTAATTTATTTTTTTAAAAAACAAGAAAATCATACAGTAGTCTTGTTCCCAGGTGCTTAGAATATAAGATACTCTTTTTGAATGAGCTTTGACAGAGGTCTTGTAGCATTTGTTGAAAAGTGTTATAAGATGGGCTATTTCTCTTACCTAGATAGGCTGCAAGTGGTTCATTTCTCTCCGAAAACCTGTCACGAAAGGTGTCATTAGTTGGCATTGAAATACCACTGTCCTTCACCATGAGCACTGTGCCATTCCAGTCATATGCTCCAACTGCTCCAAGCAGGATCCAATCCTTAAGCAGAGAAAAAGAAAAAGCATGTTCTCTCTGTGAGTCATCTTTAGATATTCATGGTTCAGGATGCTCACATTTGGGTACTGCTTCTGATATACGTACATATTTAGCCTTGCTTTTCCTATTATATCAAGGCTACAATCATACAAAGGCTTGAGTTTGAAATGACCTTCAAGATCATCTAGTTCCAACTCCCCTTGCCATGGGCAGGGATGTCACCCACTAGATCAGATTGCTGAGGGTCCCATTCAACCTTGCCTTGAACACTTCCAGAGATGGGGCATTCACAGCTTCTCTGGGCAACCTGTTCCAGTGCCTTCCTTCCCTCTATGTAAAGAATTTCCTCTAATACCTAAACCAAACCCCTCTTCTTTTAGTTTTAAAGCCTTCCCCCTTGTCTTATCACTATCTGCCTGTGTAAACTCATGTTCCCTCTTTTTATGAGTCCCCTTTAAGTACCAGAAGGTTGCTCTAAGGTCTCCCTCAAGCCTTCTCTTCTCCAAACTACATAACCCCAGCTCTCTCAGCCTGCCTTTACAGGAAAGGTGCTCCAGCCCTATGGTCCTCCTCACAGCCCTGCTCTGGAACTGTCTTTCAATTTAAAACATTGTCCCTTGTCCTGTCACTATAGGCCCTGGTAAAAAGTTTTTCTCCATCTTTCTTAACATATTTTTAGGCTCTTCTGATAGAAAGTGTTATGGGACCACTAGAGTTCATGTGAAGTATATACTTACTCTCTTAAGCTTTCATTGCTCATAACTGTTCTTCAGATACATTTTACAATAAACATAACTGGATTACAGGACACTCCAAAACTTCCCAGAGCAAACAGGACTATACAAAGAATTCTGAACCACTTATTTCAAATTCACACAATCATCAGAATATATCTGCTTTATAAACTAACTTTTATTTTCAAAGAGTTTGTTTACCTGAGAATAATGAGCACTAAAACCAGCTTGAGACATTTCCATTTCAAATGAGGAGGCCTGCTGGTCTGTTGTGGCTATTAAAAATAAAAAAATTGAGTTGCAAAAGTAAATTAGTTTCAATCTGAAAAAGCAACTGAAGAGCGTAATGAAAATGTTCATATGATAGTAAAGGACAGCATAATTAACTAAACTATTGGGTGAATATAGTTTGCCATAGATTTTTGTAACAAACAGAGAAATAAAGATCGGTGTTAAATGCTACCATTGAGTATGAGAGTTTCCATTTTAAGATCATGTCTCAGAACTTGTCCAACAAAGTTTCTGGGCTAAAACTGACCAGATTTGAACTCAGGCTGATGGTTAAGTATGTTTGGAATGCTTGATTAATATGGTTAAGCCATTTTCCACTTGAGCTAAGTGAATAATAAAACACCAGCCATATAACCCTGGCCTTGTATTCAAGCAACTAAAATCTTGTAGGCAGCTGGAAGAACTTTAAATGAAAAACACTTGATGTTTGTATGAACCTCTGCAAAAACAACATAGGAAAATCTCTGCTGTCCAAGATTCATAAGCCTTAGCAAAGGGTTTGGGAATGATAATCCTGCCCAGAAAATTACATGAAGATGTTACTGATTCTCTTAAGTGACTTTGTATAAAAAGTTACCAGGTGATTTTTTTTACTAGCTTAAAGATCTTGTCAGGTAGTCATATGTTAGTTATTTAACTGTTGGGCTGCTTTGCTCCCAGGTAAACTCAAAATACCAGGGAAGAAAAAGTTCTGTCTCTTCCTCTACTTAAAAGGAAGATAATTAGCCCTTAATAGTGAAGGACTATTTTGTCACTTTAAGTGGCCAAGTAAGGGAACATGGCATGTTGATTCTTCCTTGAGAGCAAAATATAACAGGCAGTAGAAGGGAACCATGAAATCTGCTCTGATGCTGGTCCAGGAACAGTTCACAGTTTGCTACCAGCTGAGTGCTGAATTGAACCTTCAACTGTGTAATGAAACTGAGCCATAACAAGCCATGGTTGCATGAATTTCTGGCATCTGAACTATTAAATAACACTGAACTTTTGATACTCAGCAACTAAACCACAGAGTTTGCTCTCTGGGACATGATGTTGTTGTTAATTGTGGGGATTTACAGCTAGTCATAAGAAGGAGACATGATCTCAAACACAAAGTGTTTGACACACAAAGACAGACCATCATGTTTCACAAGATGTAGCTGCTTTGTTAAGTCTGAAAAAGTAGTTTTTAAGCATAAAACTCTTAAGCTGCACATCTGCTGATAAAAAGTATTTTCATTAAGTAAAGGATGATCCTTAATGAGCTGAGAAAGACAAGACTCTCACAGCCTGAGGCTGAGGACAATGCCAGTACTGTTGGTGTGTGCAGCTCTGAATGTTGCTTAGATAATGTCCCATAGTCTAATTTTCCATTCAGTTTCAAACTGCCAAGCATCTTACAAAGGATATTTTGTGAAAAAAAAAAAAAGTGCCTGCCTATGGGTTGGATAGAACATAAAATTACTGTTAAAAGCAATGTCCATGCTGTGAGACACAGAGGCATATGAAAAAGATTAGAAATGTAAATAGGTAAAAATCCACTGGCTGTCAAGTACAGGGTTTTGTTGGATATGTTTTTTCAATTCTCTAAATTTTTCTCTGAAGTTTTTTCAAAACAAAAGCTAAGAAGAAAACAAGAAATACAAGGAAAAAATAAAAATCAAATTTACTACTATACTAGCAAGAGGCAATTGATATTGAGAATTTAAACAGATTCAGATACTGATTTTCAACAATCAAGCTTCCTGTGACACATAAAAGTTACAATGTATGGAGTCAACTAATCTCCAATCACACACATGCAATACTCTGTATTCTCACCAGAAAGCTGCATGGGACAGAATTAATATGCTTTTCTCCACCACCAGAAAAATACATGCATAGACACAGCTGCATATCTAGAATAGCAATTGAAAGACTTTGGGACAAGACAAGAAACCATGCCTGAAGAATCAGCAGAAATCGATTTAGTCTGTATCCTCTAGCTGCAACCCACTGGAGCAGCTCGACCTTGCTATGTTTTGACAAAAAGCTAAAATCCCATTTCAAGTTTCTACTCCGTCTCTTGCAGCCAGATTACATGATTTCTGGGACTTAGGTGGAGGAGGCAAGATTTTTTGTCTCATATTGCAGGTGTCTTATATAGAAACCATAGGGCATCTCTGAGTTCCTACAGAAAATCTGGAAATCAAGAAGCATTTTAGCAGTGATGAAATTAACTAGCTTGTCTTTCATTATATGGATGAAGTTAATATTCAATATTTTTCATTTCAAACATATATTTTTTGTAATACAGTCAAGTCAATATGAAATCAATATTGTAAAGAAGGCACAAATATCCTAACACTTTATGATAAGCTATGTAAAATAAAAAGTAACAATATCCAAGAAATACATATTTGCTACTGCATCATTTGCAAAAAATTAAAACTGAATTCAAGGAGTACTACAGAACTTGTTGATACTTAAAAGAGTTACAATATGCTTTATGTATTAAAAACACATAAAATAAACACATAAAATTTATACAGTTTAATCAAACAGTTGGTTCCATCACCACTAACATAACTAGCTTTGTTTGGACATTTTATTAAAATACAGAACCTATTTAATGTTCAAAAGTTTTCCAATTTTTTTTTTTTTAATAATTAGAGCATTTAATTACTAAAGTCAATGAAAGGGTTACAGCTCACCCTATAAATCATTCCCCACCAGCACAGAGTTCAAACCAGCACAAGTTACTCCACCGTTTGGAGGCTGGGGTTTCATTTGACAGATAGGTACTACCTAACGGCTACTGACTGATAACAGGGACAAGGTGGAGTGTGACAAACTGAGACTGTCTCTTCCACTGGTATCTGGCTGTTCAAAGGGCTGAGCTATGGCACAAAACCTTGACTGATCACAACAATTTCCTTATGCCCTTCATTTGTTGTTATGACTATCAGTTAATTAACTTCTTATTCTATATTCATTACAGCTAATAGATGTAACTATTTTATTCTGATAATAAAATACAAATATTTTTCTCACTCTTTTAGAAGTATAAAGCACAAATTTGCATACAATTTTCAATTCCTGTTTGAACAACTATTTTTCAACTTAAAGTGTATTCTTCCTAGTAAACAGGGACTTAAGAAAAGAGCACCATATTAATGAATTTTGAAGTACTCAATGAGCCTAAGCAGGCTTTTTGGGGCTTCAGAGATTAGATTCTCCTCAAATCAATTTGTTTCAAAGCTGAGGAAACCAAATCTTCCCAAAAGTGGAAAGGGAAGAATGTATAAACTATGCTTTAATAAACTACGTTTATTACTAAAAATACTTAGAGCTAAAAATGATAATATTTGATCAAACTGAATGATAACTAAAAAAAACCCTACCTGAATGTCTGAGAAATACAGCTCCAATGTAAAAAATCTCCAAACTACTCTCTAATTTGTACTATTTCTTGACTTTCAAGTCAATATTATCTTTTGTTCCAGCTGTAAGCTACACTACACCAGCTACTTGAAAAGTTGAAATGTTGAAAAAACAGTCTAAGTAGATAGATGTTTTCTTTGTATGACATGAATCCCTACAGAGTTGAGCAGCATAATTTACAATTAATAAACTCTGTCTCCTGTTACCAGAAGTGTACTTGAAACAGAGGTTTGGTCTGTGTTGCCTCATTTGTATGGAGAATGTAAGCAGACATTATGAGAGAATGACTTTTCTGTACTAAAATCTGAGTATTGTGAACCTTTCAAAAGGAACAATATACCTTGTTAATTCTATACACCAAGTCCATGATAACTTGTATAGCAAAGCAATACACTGTAATTAATAACAAACCAAAAAGAGAACCTAAAGGTTCAGGCAGAAAAACATGATCATGGGGTAATCTGTGTATGATCTGGCAATATTTTTTACCTAAAGGAAGGCAAATTCCTATCTAACCCAATTAAAACAGTAATGGTTCCCTACTCCTTTATGCTATTGTCTCCATAGGCTCTAACTCCCCTGAATATATTCACATTGTTACCTATGATTTTGATGTCTATTGTAAAATATTTTTAAAATGAGCATTGAAAAAATACCTGTATAATAAATGTTATGCAGCACAATGCATTGCAAAGGAAGATAAAAGCAGGTGTTCTATTTGCTTCAGCTCTAACACAGGCATGAAATAAAATTTTAAATAATGTCATACCTTCCAAGGCAAATATTCTCTCTCCAAGTGCTTCAACAATAGTTACAAGAGCTAATTCATCTGAGACATTGAAAAAATGTTTTTCAGTAGGCTTACTGGCAATTGATTTTATTTCCTCTACGAATTTCTCAGTACTTAAATTTCCTCTGCTATAGCTGCCAAGAATCTAAAGAGAATTAAAAAAAAAAAAAAACAAACAAAACAAAAGTCAAGGATACATTTCATAACCTGTTTTAAAAGATACCATTGAGGCAGGTTGTCAGAGAATATTGGAAAATGGTATCTAATCTTTATTTGTTCTGTTAAAACCTCACCCAAATTGATTTGAAATCATTCTTCTCCAAGGAGAACAGAACACAATTACACTGGCTTTTGCATAGTTAGCACACATTCTTGTCATAATGTGGTATATAAACAATTAATGACAAATTGATGAGAAATAGATTAATCCTTTTTCCTCTGAATATTTGCCCTACAAATACACATAACAGCAACATTCACATTCAGTGTTAACAACTTCAACACAATATAAGATTTTAGATTTGTTTTCCAGTTTTAACACCACTGCTGTAACCATTCAGGATACCTCAGGAAAAAACCCCTCACTTTCCCAATTCCCAGATAAAGAGACATTTTTCATAGAAAAAAGGGCCTTATACACATAACTTGATTTAAGAGGGAAATAAAAAACCAAACTGCCATGTTCTAGCATCTTTGTGCACTGGAGCAATTCAAATTTAGTTCTAGACTAGGATTTTCCTGCTAAAAATTATTGCAGCTTCAAGGACAAATTTTTTTTTTGTAGTCTCTAGCTTTATGAAGGAAAACACTGAAAATCTGTGATGCTAGATTCAACTTTAAATTAAAAAAAAAAATCTCTCTTGAAGTTTTGTGGTTTCATACCACTTCATTGTACCAAAACAAAGATAGCAAGGGAGTGACAACAATCCAATATACCTTCAAAATTACTGACAGAAAACAGATGACTTGAGTACAGAATATACAAATATAGTGGAGTTTTAACACCAAATCTATCATTATTGCTTTCATATTATACAGGTTAACCTTCATAATGTTCACCTTCTCATTCAGCTACTAAGTTTATTCAACATGAAAATGACAGCTTTAGAATGCCAGCATACAGCACACGCTCAATAAACCTGAGTTTTGTTGATGGTTTACAGTTTCTTTTTTTTTTTTTCCCAGTAGGTAATGTATTTATAGAAATTGCTTAGAATATTGAATTTGTCGACTCTGCTCAATATAGCTTTTTAACTGTCCTTCAAACTCTTTCTCCTTTTCCTTTGTACCTGTCATCACCAGGAAGACAGATAGATTGCTTTTCTTATGGGCTATAAAATCAGAAAGCAACTTCTAATGTTTTTTAGCTTCTTTCTTTTTTCCTCTCTGAAATAATTGTATTTCCATAAAGATTCTGTGAAATGAACTTCTATAACAGAAATTACATTTAGAAGATGAAACATGCTTTTAAGATTCTGAATTTTCCCATTAAATTTCACTTACAGCAATAGCAAATCTCTGAATGTTTTCATCTTCACAATCATCAATCACTTCTTGTAATCTGTAGTTGTCATGTGATTCCCCATCAGTCACAATAACCATTACTTTTTGTACTCCTCTTCGTGCACCATGAGCCTCTGTAAAAGCTTCTTTCCTAAAGGAAGCATAAAGCGTTTTGGAGAAAGCCAATGTCAGCATTTCTCACAGGCATCATATTTGCATAGCAAACCATAAACTAAAAGACTTTATATTAACTAAGAAGCAGGAAATGGAGATTAATGCTAACCATGAACAAATACAAACAACTGGAACTTACATGACAGTTCACAGCCAAAGTTTCACAAGCATTCATCCATTATTCACTTATTTGAGAGCAATAGCAGAAAACACAATGCTGTATAGTGAAAAATTCTTCCCCACCACAAAAAAAGTCAAAACTTCTGGCACCTTAAGACAGCTTTTGGCATCTTAAAAAAGATCCAGCCAACAAACCCCCTGTTCCAAAAACCCACATAGAAAACCCTCACCTATTTCCACCCTACCGCAGCACTTCAAGTGGTCAAAGTATTCACTCAGTTACCAGCACACCTCTGCACAGCTACAGTAAAACTGAGTATTGGGGATGTGGCAGAAATAGGTTGCAGGTGAGCAGAGGCAGGCTGGGACACCCACCTGAATTCCAGAGCTGAAGGTGGGCAGAGGCACTGAGGTTTTGGGCAGCTGTTCACCCAGACTCTGAGCCTGACAAGGGCTCTGGAGAAGAAAGGAAGCAGGGCCTCCTCCTTTTAGCAAAATACCACAGAATCTAAGACTGGCCACATGAGTGAAAGCTGAGAGAGAGCTAAAGTGGATGGGTAGGAAGATTGCAACAGTTCCTTTATATACAAGCTCACAGCAGTCTGTGGTGCACAGGGGCTTTCTGAACTAGATGTGGTTTCTGGGTACTTGGCAATTTTCAGCTTGCTCTGCTTTTATGAACTTGTCCAGGCTATGTCAGGCATTCACTTGTATCTAAGGAAAACATTATTGGTGAATACAGAAGAATTTAATTGGATTTAGTACATCATATGAACAAAACTTTGTCCAGATAATCAAGTAGTTCATCAGAAGGATGCTGCATCTTTTCACCAAATGGTGGTTTGGAAAGACTGAATGCAATCTTTGATGGAATAAAGTCATGCTTTCTTGATGGAAAAACAGGACAGTATTGTACAGTTTGAAATTTTCTGTTCTATGAAAGTTAGATTTCATTCTTCTCACAAAAGAAGTATTTCTAAATATTGCTATGCTACAACAGACCTCTAATCTCCCAATAATCCAGAAGCTTCAAAGATTTAGGATATGAAATTTCTAGGCTTTCTGACAAGTGTGGGCTCAAACATCATAATAATCAACTTCAGAAGGAAAACAAATTAACATTAAAAAGTTCAATTGTTTTAATTTTCCCTCTGAAAAGGCTGATTTCTTTCAGCCCTCTACATATACAGTTCCTACCTGCTCTGTGTGAAAAGCATACACTGTCAGCCCCCTCCTTAGGCCTACAACATTGCTCCATGTCTATCCTCTTTGCCTAATTCCTCCATTCAGGAGGATGCCTGTCAAGGGTGCCATACGCAACTACTCTAGAGACTGGACAGAGCCTGTTTATCTACTCTCCTATTAAATGATGTTTGCTTAGCTAAAATGAAGTCAGATGTTTGCCATAAAATCAGAATCATGACCATATCTGTATGTTTGTTTCTCCCATATGTAAGACAATACCTTGTGAGCATACCTTGCTGTGTCTATTCCCAGGGCTGTCATAGTTTGCGTGCCACCCCGCTGGCGTATCCTTGTGGCTGCAGCCATCACATCTTCTGTTGTTGAGTATGTATTCAGGTAAAATTCATGGACTACAGTCTGTCCATACTGAACAATTCCAACCTGAAACACACGTCATGTTAAAAATCAACTACCCTTAAAGGAAACATCTGTCTCCTGTAGTGGGTAAATGCCTATCTGTACCTAAGGCCAGGAAAAGAACTGAACTTTCTGTGTTTCTCTCAGTATGAAGCACCTATATGTGTTTGAGTATGACTGGCTAGATGAACAGCCTCCCAAATAATTTTGAAGTTTCTAAACTGTTTTTATTAAAAACTGGAATAAAGCTAAAAGCAAGCTCAACTCCTTGGTCCTCCTGGCTTGCCCTTATCTGCACAGAAGCTCTGCTCTCCTCTAGGCCAAGGTGGACCAATGCCCCAGCCACCAGTCACAACCTCTCAAAATTGTTTTCCTTAGAGCATACAAGGTCATGGCTCACTCACAACTCTCTTCATTCCATTCAAATGTAATATTCCTACATCTGATACTTTATTTACTCTAAACCCAGGCTAGACACAGGAAGACTCAATTACCCTTATCCTGATGAAGATCCCTGCTGGATGTCCAGCAGGGACGTCCATGACGTGAACCTTCTCCCAGCAGAAGGTAAGTCAAAGTATCATGTGACCAGTACCAGAGGGGAAAACATGGATAGAATGGTGGCTTCTGGAATGGGGGAGGGTAATGTAAAGACTCTAGATGACCTTAGCAGGACAAGCCTTTGTGCAAAAGATCAACACACAGGATTGGAACCTAACCACAAAATGCCTGAGCGAACCTGCTGCAAAACCAAGTGTGAAATAAAAAGACAAGCAATATTCTTAAATATTAATTAATTTCTCTCATTCATCTCTGTCAGTTTTAATATTTTGGCAAGTTCCTGACAGCTTTTACTGGGAAGAATCTACACAATGTTCCATTAGCATATTTCAATTTTATGTTACACTTGGCAATTTATAGGTGTTATTTAGGATAATGCAGTATTATGTGGCATTTATGTCTCACTCATCTATTATTAATACCACTCTAGCATTTAGGTACTGAAGATCAATAAGACCCCTGGGATATTTTTGCCATCATATTATTTTAGAAGTGGCTTAGACTTTACTTTGCAATTGCTTTAGGTTTTTTTTTTTTTCTAGGTACTTTCATGCCTCTCAGATTCTGCACAATATTTTTTGGCTTGTAGTAGAACGGTTAGAGTTGAATAAATATTTCACACTGAACATCAATAACACAATCGTTATGAAATGCCAGTTACAGATGATTATGAGACTATAATTATAGTGGAGTGTGGTAGCAAAATCTGTCCCACTGAATTTCTGTATCCTTTTGAAAATATAAATCTTTCAAATCTGGAAGAACTGATGTAAGTTCAAAGTTAGGACAAGTTGCTCCCTTTAAGATATTGTTTCTTGGAGGTATGCCCTCTTCCACCTGCAGCTGAGAGAATGCAGAGGCGGCACGTTCTCCTGAGCAGCAGCCTACTAGCCCTGTTCAGTGTTTACAGAACTGGCCAGGCTGTATTACCACTCAGAGCAGTCATGTGGCACTGACTAACCCCAAGATGAAGATGAAAATTTTAACCTGTTCCCTTCAATACAACTATTTTGCTGCATGCATCTAAAGTGACCTACAGCATTATCTGAATAGGACACTGTTAGTCTTTTAAAAAGACTACCATTAACTGGCAAGAGGTTTTCATCATGTTTGGTATTCTGGAGGAGGAGGAGTAGCTTAAGAATTCCAGTACCATGAACCAAGAGTAGTCAGAGACTACTGTATGCCAAGGAGCCTCTTGGTGTGGATTCACTGGCTCCTTATCTGCAGCTTTGAGGATTTAATTGGTAGCAAGAATCAAATAATATATTGACTGCTGCCAGTGTGAAAAGCATCTGCCAGTCAGTCTTTCACGATTCTAGAGACCCACATCGGTGCTGTCATCTTCCTAAAAAAGATTGCAGGCTGACATTGAGTTGTATCATTTCCTTTTTCAAAGGAAACATCCATGATCACAGCAAGTAAACATTTTGAGCACTTCCTTCTCAGGAAGTGAATGGGAAGAACATCTGAGTCCGAAAACTGCACTGTGTTGCATAGCTTGTAAACCAGGAAGGAAAGGGGGCATATGGTTATCTTATGGAACACAATTGTTATGTGGGACCCTTCCTTAGCACTAGCTTTGAAAACATTGATGATCATGTTCTATGTATTTCATGGCATCAAAGATAAGTCATTCCTCAATAAAAGGTAACAAAAAGCCTCCCAAAACTGACAAAATGCTACAAGGCTTCATGTTCTAGTCTTCTACAGGGTCACAGAATAAAGTCCACCTTGTAAAATTAAAATTATATTCTATTAGATAGCAATGAAGGTTTGAGCTTTTGCAGCCTTTTAATCTTTTGGAAACCTACAAGTGACAGAACTACATGATGCAAATGTGCCTTTGTGGGACTTGAACAAGCCCCTAAAAATGATGCTTATGGGCACTGTATGTTTCGATTTGCTTGTTTAATTTAAATCTGGAAAATGGAATAGACCTCCACAGAAGGGTGTAATTCTGTTCTACTCCAGAGAACATATTATTTTTCCCAGAATTACTGACCATAATCTATTGAACATCTTTGTAATTCTTAAGTTTGTGTTCCCTTCCCTAGCATTCCATGGCTTTTACATTACACAAGGGAATAATTCTTTAATTGTCCCCAGTTCCTGTGAAAAGTGTTGTACAAGAGAACAGGCAAGTGAGTGAAAGACTGTTCTACTTTGGGACAAAACAGTTCTGAGAGCAATGATTTATTGTTGATAAGTGAATACAGCCCCTTACTTGGAAAGTACATTCTGGCTTTCCCAATAAATTATTAAGCAAATTGATTGGCAAAAAATAACAACAAAATTAAGAAAATGAAAGGAAAACCATTTAGTACAAGAAATCATATGGCAGGATTTTCAGCATTGGGATATAAAGGAAAATCAGAAATATTTTTGGTTATAATTTGGTTATTTTAATATATAAAAAAGTAGATATGCCTTCAAAAGTACTAAAATAGATATGCCTTCAAAAGTACTAAGGGATAATAGCTTTATGATAAGGAGATCTTTGTAAAGATATCTGACCCCCCAAAAAATTTCATTCATTCTCCCACATTTTTTTTTACTTCAAGACAGAAGTTATTTGTAAACTACTGCAAAGATCTTTCTTCATCCTCAATCTTTGTAAACCCTCTTAAATACACTTCTGTTCTTCTGAAGACAAAACTAATTGTAAAATATGACATGATCTATTAGTCTACTGATACAGTCCCTCTGGAGACATAATAAGGTACAGGCCACATATCTATAACTGCCTATGTCATATATTAATAGAAAAAATAAGACCTGTCTGAAAACTTCTGAAGGCCATTTCAACATAGCTTTAAAGCTGGAATTGAACTTATCAAAGTATTCTGCTTTCTCTTCTGACAGAAATACACAGAAGGTTGCTCATATGTAAAGGATTAAAAAAGACCCTACAACCTCATATTGAAATGACAATTATCTCCACTAAAGTTAAAAAAGAGGAAAAAAAGCTTTGCAATTACTGGAAACAGTCCAGGGGAAATATTTTAGGTTTTTTCCTACTTGTACCATTCTTTCTTACATAATTCCTCCTTTCTTTTTCCACTTTTCTATCATCACTTTCCCTTTACTTATTTTATCCCAAGGCCCAAGATATGCAGCTTAACTATGAGTATGATGTTTTAGGTTATCTGGAGAAGGGAAAGAGGAAGGGAAGGAAATACTTCTGAAAAAAATATACTATAGATTTTGGATTTTTGCATTTGAGAATTTGGGCTTTCACTTTCAAATGTGCAAAGCATGGCACACTGCAAAATTTCTCTCCTGAGTTGCCACAAATCTCATGACCATTGTTCATGAAGGGGGTAAGTGAAAAAAACCCAAAAAACAAAACAAACATCTCTAAGACTCTAATCAAAACAAGTTTTTGAACAAGTCACACCCAAGCTGCTAAGGAGTTATTCTGTAATCACCTCATTCCTTTCCTGTGCAAAACAATCTTAAGTCAGTGAAAGTCCACTGGTTTCTATGTGCTCAGCAATAAAAAATGAAAATGGAAAATCAATTTAAACAGACAGAAGGTAAACTATTGTTCCTGTGCTTCTATTCTGTGCGTCCAGAGAAGAGGGGATACGTAAGCTTGCTATATTGTTTCTCCTCTTACTGATTGTATAGTCAAACACTTTTTCTGAGAAAGAAGACAGTGTGGGTGTGGGAGACAGTATAAACCCATTACTAACTTTGGATGTGGTAGGAATCCAAGCTGGGCGTTCAGGGGAGAGAAGAGAGATGAGGTATGTTCTGGGATTGGAGGAAGGTAAGACAATCCAAGAAAATTCCACTCTGCCTTCCATTTCCAGTTTTTCAGCGTCTCTCCTTATCCTATTCTTATCTCCCTCTTAAATGTTTCTGCTCTGTAGCAACCAGATGCCAAAGCTGACGTTCTCAAGTGAATAAGTGTACGTGTGAGAAGAGGGGTAGCTATGCCAAACTGTGGGTACAATGGATTTTGTAGGTGGAGATGGCAGGCTGCCGGAGTGCAGGCCAGCACCGGACCTTTTGTGCACAAGCTGAGCCACACAGACGAGGCAGTATTCCAAAACCAAACATAACAGAGGTGTGGCAATGTAAAAATCTAGGAATTGCTGGGTGAAGAAGAGGGCTGAGAGTGCAGTAGAATTGATTTCCCTGTGTATCTCTCCCATGAAGTCTTTTAGGCATAAGGCAGTAATGATTTCCATGCAGCTCCATACTGGGAAGTTCAGGTTTAAGTATTTTAAAATGGCACATGTTTGAGCAATGATCCGTTTAAGGGACCAGGAAGAATTTTTTTCCTTTTCTGTAAAACTTGACGAAGTGTTTTTCCTTCTTCCTTAAAATATTTGGAAGAAAAGTGTGTTTAAAATAACAGGACGCAATTGTGAAGTTGACAGTTTATAAGTTATTTTATCAGTCAGTGTTCAGTACAGCCAACAGAGGACCTGGGTGTTAACTTGAAAATCCCAATTAACACAGAAAACAGCATGGATAATTTCTGCAGACAGAGTATACTTTACACTTTCTCACAGTCTCCTTTGTGAAGGCAGGAGCTGAGTGTTAGGAGCGAACCTGAAGTTGCAAAAATGCTAGAGCACTGGCCTGCAGCATATCAAAAGCATATTTTGAGAGGTAGAAATTAGAGAAAGGAGGGAAAGAAGCAGTTTATTCTCTTGCTGTTAATAAAGGTTTCTGTGCTAAAATGTACCCCAGAGTCCATGCCTACCGCTTCCCAGGGAACTTCCTAGAACAGATATTTACATACTCTGTTCAGCAGCCTGTGAGACATATGCCAGATCCTCAGGGGGGTAATTGGTCATAGCTCCATTAATCCTGATGGAACCACACTGATTTATAGCAGCTGGGAATTTGGCCCTCTCCACTTATATAAATGCAGTTTCTGCCATTAATAACATGCAGCTTAACAGCCACTCATTAATTATGATTTCAAAGTTTAAAAGTTGTATGCCTGATGTTCCACAGTACTAAACAGAGAACGCTGCTCCAAAAAGCTTGCAATCAAATGCTGTCCAAACCACGCATATGTGCCTTGGAGGAGCAGAAATAACCTTTGTGCTCTGAAGTACAAAAGAAGACAAGAAGTGGCTGTGAGAGGAAGGAAGTGGGAAAGGACAGTGTTCAAACAGCCTCACTTAATGCACTTAACTTTTGTCTCTAGGTTAAAAAAGTCGGTTCCTCCAGACTGCCTGAGCAGTGGGGGTAGGGATAGTCTTCCTGACATTGCTACTCGACGACTGAGTACTGACTTAGTTGTGGTTTCAGCTATTTTGCTTTAGTATCCTATTGCCGTAAGTTCTTGGAATTGAAGAGGTCCATAGATGACTCTTATCCTAGTTCCTGTAAACTCTTTTTTGACTCTCAAATTAAAAAAAAACATAGGATATCTACTGTTTTACCTGTGTTTGCTGAGGACCTATATCCATGTTGTTCAGGAGGCTGTTTAAAAAGGCTGTGACACTCTCCCACGGATAAATGCTGTTGGACCCATCGAGTACTATGACGATGTCCAACTGGGTTTTACACTCTGCAACACAAATTACACGTAAGAATTGACACTAACAAGAATCAGACTTATCTCACAGCTCCAGTTACTTTGGCAATTAGTAACAAATGTGTATCCTCCTGCAGTGGAGCTGAACTGACATGTTTGATGCCAATTATCATTCTTCAGCTTTTGCATTGTGTTTCACATGGTTGGTGTTTCCTTTATCAGGACGGGGCCTTCTTGTAAGCACAAATTTGAGATTGGGAGTAGAAGTTCACATAACTGGAGTATTTAACACTGACCCCCTACCTTCTTCAATGTTCCTCTGCAGTTTTTCCACAGAACCAGATATTTAACATTTTTATGTATATGACTAAATTGGGTTTGTATTAGGTCTCAACATGCTGTCATTATTTAAAAAGAGTCTTTTGGCCATAAGTTAAAAACATAAGCAACTATTTTTAGCAATTGTGTACATAGCACTGTAATGATTGTTTATACTGAGATAAATTCCAAAAGTAGGAAGAATTTAGGTTATATACGGACAATGAAAACATTTACTTAACTTGGTAATGCTGGTAGCTAAGTTAAGCAGTTCATTTTTTTTGGTATGCCTGTGTGTATACATTTGTCTTGTTTGGCACTTTTTATTTTCAGATACACATGAGAATTCCTGTGGCATGCATACCTTGCACAGATGGAGCAATGGCCTCAATGGTTTCAAAAGTGGAGCTGACATTAGAGCAAACCCCAGTTGTGTAATGCAAACGTCCACATTTATAGGCATAAAGTGGTCCACATGCCTTTAAAAAATGAGAAAGAATGAAATGTTTTTGTTATGATACCCAAGGAAAAAACAGATTTTTAAAACTGGCAAAAAGTGCTTTCTTACCAGAAACCCTCCTTTTGGGTTAGTCACTAAGGTTGTTCCAAGAGTCATGTTTTCTTTTACTTCCACAACGTTAGGAACTGAAGTAGCAGCTATAAATAGATTAAAATGTTAAGTATTTGGGAACATGAAAACAAAATGTTTAAGTATATATCCCCTAGTATGGAGCTTCCAGCTTCTAAAATAAAACCCAGACTGACACTGGTTTCATCAAATATTTTAGCACCCTTCCTCCTCCTTCTTCAATTGCAACAATCAAGAAAAATTTCTGAGACTGGCTTTTATCCCAGAAAAATTTGTCTGGGTTGCTGTCTCAAATAGTTTTCTTGAACCACAAAATAAGAAAAAAAAGTAAAAATAACAGTGCTATGAAAGCAAGATACTACTATCCAGTTTTGCTAATTATTAAAAAACCCCACATTCATTTTCTTACCTTGTCTTGCTATGAAGGACTTTTTGCTACTGTTATGCTACTTTATTGACATTTAGGTTTTCAATGTAAAAGAGAAAAAAACTATCATGACAGGTGTATTTAGTGAAATTCATATTACCAGAAATTCTTTTCCAGTCTACATCATCTCTCTCTCTCGACAAGAGTAAGAAAATCATTACTATTTACCTATGTCATATTAAGATGCACCAGCCTCATTACATTTTCAGCAAAAGCTTACTGAAGGCATTATTTTTTTTTTCAGAGAGCTCTGAAAAGGGTAATCAATGAAATCATGCTCCAAGGCCTCTCCGGTCCACGGCCAGGACTGCCAACCACAGTCAATCAATGCCAGTCATAATAAACCACATGCCCATTCTAAAACTATGAACATGTTCTCCATTGGACAGTGAGAATCCTTAAAATAATTTTTCATGTTACAAACACAACTTCCTTCACATTTAGGTCTAGAGTCCTAAGTAAATCTTCCCTGTAGAAACATTTCTAATGCATATTTATTATCTAAAAATCTCCTAAGAATGGACCTCTGTTATTCCTGCACAGCTTTATTTCCTTTCATACCTGGTAAGTTCAGTTTCATGCAGGGTGGTTGGCTGTCCCTTCCTACAGGGCATTTGTAGACATCGCCTGTTCTTTTCTCAGGTTGGCCAACTAACGGTGAACCAATAAGTACCCTGCAAATGAAATGAGTTACTTGAAATTTCTTCTTTCTTACAAGGCTCAAAAATCACCAAATAAAACTTAAGGGGAGAGCACAGCTGCAGTAAGCTCTGTACTAGTGGTACAGGATGAAGAACAAGAGAAGTATCCATTATGCTAGTTCAGATACAAGCAAAATAATACGGACACGAAAAGGAAAGGGCCTGCACACCAAATTACAGAATAGAATAAAATTTTTAAAAATTACAGTAGAAAATAAAAGTAATATTGATGGGTGGATGACAAGTAGTAGAAGTAATACAAAAGGAAAAATCTGTTTTATTTAGTATGCCCTTAGTCTTTACAGTATTTTAGATGAAAACCTCTTCTCAATGCTGACACCAAATGCAAAAGAAACTCACAAGCACTCAGAAGAATTCAGTCTAAATAGTGTGAGCCAGCAGTGTAAAATACATCATTTTCTCTCTCATTAATAAAATATATTATAAGAAATTTCAAATTTTTAAAATACAGAAAAGCTGAGTGTGCTTGACATCCCATGGAAGGTGATCAATGATCATCAGGTTCATGTCCCTATGTTGTTCCTTTCTTAGAAAGAAGGAGCATGTGGTCTGAAAGGCTATTTTGTCTCTTTGCATGAGTGATTTTTTTAGGGGATCCCAGTCTCATTGAGAAACAACTACAGTCAAGTTCACAGACAATCTGTTACTGAAAAGCTCTATTCATGGTATATAGGTAGCATTATAGCAGTTGAAAATGAATCACAAGGCTGTTTTGCATATTTATTTTTAACTATGAACCTACAGATTTCCTGATCTAGATGTAAATATGCTGAAAGCTTGACAATTTACAGCAGATTTAGAGTTTACTTTTAGAGACATCCAGACTTAGCACACTAGTTTGTATCACTGTCTTTCTTTGGCTACTGGTAGAATCACCCTTTCCAGCTCATATAATTGTCTGTTTTAGAAAGCTTTCAGGACAGTTTACAACAATACAGCTTACTTTGCAAAATCAGAGCTCCCAGAATGGATTCCATTTCCTGATGGTCTAAGTTAGCTCAAAGAAGGTCATTATTACTATTCTCTCATGAAACTCATGCAAACGTGTATTTAAACATCCCACAATTTCAGCAATCAAGCCTATTCGAAAGCACGCTTTGCAATTTCATTTCTGTGGACATTCCCTATGGCTAATGCTGAACACCATGTTGCAGTGGTGGAGAGAGTCTGGCAGTCAGGTGGCCCAGGCACTTGCCGGTAGGATTGCTCGGGCACAGCGGAACAGTCTGACCTGGCTGTCGCTTCTGGCTGCCCACAGGAGTCCCTGGGTTTACCAAGAACGTGAAATTATCGACAAAGCTCTGTGAAAACCAAAGCAATCTGCAAAGAATGACGGAGATCTCAGGTTTCCCAAACCTTTAAGCATGCAATTGTTATTTCAGCCCTCCAGCCCAGTCATCAGCCTGCAAAGTTTGTTTTAACAAGGGAAAAGCGTAAGCAGGTGTTTATCAAAAGACCAAGAAGCAATAATATGAGTAAGCATGCCAAAATGCAACATCTACTTTGAACAACAGGAAGGAAAACAGAGGTTAAGATAAAGGCTCCAACTCCCAAATGCAAATATATTACCAGTTGCAAGGGATAATTAGCTCTCCAAAAGGGAAGGTTGAGGGAGTACTGTACTAATAAACATTTTCATGGTGAAATCTTCCCACCAGTTAAAAAACTCAATTCAGATAACCTCTGACAGAAAACTTTAGAAAAAATACGTAATAGAGATTATTTAGATAAAACAGGAGTAATTTTATTGCAAATACATTAACAGAAGAAAAGATGAAGATTTCATTTGGTAAGTGGGAAAAACAGTGCTCAAGCAAAACAGAGTACTTTCTCAGCTCCATCAATGAGGGAATTTACCCCTTTTGTGAAGTCATTTATGTCTTTGAGGAGAAAAATGTACGTATAAATTTGGATCTTTCACTGTTCCAGTCTATCCAAATTTCCTCATGTCTGTGGATTAGTTTAAGAAATATGCCTGACAGAATCAGACCCTTTCTTAAAACCAGAAGTATAGCAACTGAGTCACTGAATACTTGATAATTTGGAGTGTTCATTTAAAGAGAGAAAAAGAGCTTACCATTTGCCTTCCTCATTTTCATACTGCTGGACTGTGTACCCAAACATGTCTTCCAGAGGCCCACTGAAGGTCATTGCATTTTTCACATCAACGTTGGACGAGTAGACAAGGTGAAAGAGAGCTTTTAAAAAAAAATTATTAAAAAAAATTAGTATGTAGCAATATAGCTAAACCTCAATATTTCTAAGAAATCAAGGTTCAATTAACCAAAGGTACAAGATAGTTTGGAAGTGGCATTTGGGGCATATGTATCACGGTTGTTAAGAGACTTAAAACACGCTTCCTTATACATAAATACATCTAAATTCGGAGATGTTAGCAACTGGACTTCTGCATTCAAAACATACTTTGCAAAGCCCATTACTTACTTTTAAATCACAATTCAAATAACATTAAGTAAAATGTTATTACCATTAGCAATAAACATCTTTTTACTTATTTTCACTCCTTTTAGCTTCATTAATTTCTAATGTAAGAATTTTACACAAAATGTTCTTTCCCTCATTCAAGATAGCAGTTCTCAAGGTTTCTTAAATTAGGAATCAACTAATTTTCAGCTCTTGGCAGAAGACACACATAGGAAAAGAACATGGAAAAACTTTCAGATGTATTTAATTTTAATCTATATAAGAGAAAAGAAGTACATAGTTTTCTCTTAATTCCATTCTAGACTACCTGTAAACTTTTCATATGTGGAAAAGAACAGAATAAATTTTTAATGCAACCAAAGGCTGATATCTCCATATTATCTATATGTGATTATTTACAGAACTCCAACATTTACACATTTAGGAAAAATTGCTCCACAATGGTGATCTTGGACTATGATGAGGTAGGTCCAGAGAGCAAATGCTTTTTCTGACTGACTTTCCATACCCTGAAGTTTAGTGACCATAATCAAGGAAAATACTGTAAAAACTATGACTGTATAGCAAGTTTCAGAAACTATACAGGCTAAAAATCCAGCTTGAAGTGATATCTACAACCCACTCGAAGGCTTATTAAGATGGAAAAAATATTATTTATATATAAAACCAAAGGCATTTATCTTTTACTTATTATTTCTTATAGCGATCTCTTCCATCTTTTTAAGTTTCAAAAGCAACCACTGACTGCTGCTACAGAGCTGTATAATTCATAAGAGCCAAAAATTTAAGACTGTTTAAAAACACAATTATACAAAAGTTTGATTTAATTTTAAAGAAGCAGTTCATGATCTTTTGCTGACATTTAACAGTTACATAAAAATATTCAAATCCATAATGATTGCTGCATGTCAAAGCATCTAAGTAATGTACAGTTAGTAAAACACGTGTGTTATTCATCACTGAGTTGATGATATTCTCATGGAAAGCTTGTTACTATAATTAAGCTCCCAAGTGGTCAATGCTAATCTGTCTCTCTCAGCGTCTTATTTCCTGTCTAATGCAGTAAAATTATCACAGAAGACTATTTGTCACTCAGTAGGTATTTCCAGTTTCACTGGACAGCAAAAAAAAAGGAAAAGTTTCATTTGCGTTATTTTAGATTTTCTTCCTCCAGTCAGACTCAGGAAATATAAAGAAGTGAAAAAAATACAACAGAGATTACTTTACTTTTCAGAAAATATTCATTGCAAGTGATAAGAAAAAAAATGATTGACAGTCTGATGGGAAATAATGTACTGGAAAATACGTTGACTTTCTTAAACATTTATGATTAAAGAGATTCTGCTATGCCTGTTCATGTGCAATAGGTGTTTTTCTCTTCTACTCTAAGCCACCAGAATAGAATTAAAATGAAAAAACCCATGATTTTTAGCAATTTAGGCAAGATATCACCAGTTCAAATTTGTGAAATTTCAGTGTAAAAAGAATTGCTATTATTACTTTTGACACAATGTGAGGGATTCTGACTATGTCATTTAGACTCTGAACCTATCTCCTAGACAATGAAACGGTACTAATGAGATCACCTGCTAAAGTAACTAAGTTAACTATTTATTTGAGGAAGAAAGGTAGATACAAAATCTCTCCGTGTTGACTTGCCTCGTAATGATGTCAAGAAGTGTGTTCATTTTAGCTCCTGAATAAAAAGATCAGAAACATCCTTCTAGAGATCTTCAGAGGCATGTTTTTCCCTTTTCTCACCTTATGATGATGTTCAAAACATATTATGATATGATATATTAAAGGCCACAAATTCCAGCTCATTTCCTCCCATTTACTTTTCCTGAAGTGACCAAAGGTTGCATGTGCACCCTGTGCTCTCTTCACTTTACCATGACACCAACCATCACTATTCCATCTTCTGCTGATAGACAAGGAATTTCATCACAATGATGCAGTATTGACAAATATTGTCATTTTTACTCTGTATTCATTATAGTAAATGGTGTTTGAAGTTTCCTGAATTGGTTGTGAAACATTCTCACATCTCGTAATTTTAATGCATACACTTCTAATACTCATAGTTGTAACAGACAGTTTAAAATATAAAATGCTAAAACAAGCAAATTAGAAGAGGAATAAAAAAATGCCAGCTATCTGCTAATAACCACCAATCACCCAAATTCTCACATTTCTGAGTGAGGTCAAATTGGAACCAATAACAGTAATTTCCTCTAAAAAAATAAAAATAGAAGAACCAAAGGAAGCTGGATGGTCAGAAATAAGAAGGAGTTGGTAAGTCCACAGAACAGAACAGACCTGCAGATCTTGTTCACAAAGAACGCTTTGGATGATAAATGTAATGTGTTCAATAGGCAATGGAATAAATTAATGAAAGACAAAACTACTGCAGGTTACAAACCATACAGAACACACATGTGGTTCAGGAAACCCTTAGCTGAAAATACTCAGAAACTGCAAGAGGAATATTATATATGCTTGCTTAGTTACTTTTGTCTCTAGCTGTTGGTTTACCTGGACTCCTGCAAACATGATACTGGACAAAACACAATCTTGATTTGATCCAGCATGGCTATCCTTTTGCTCTATCACCTTCCCCTTTTATCTTAGCCACAAGTCAGAAGCTTTGAAGTTTGACTTCATACACAAACTGTGTGGCATTTTCACATGCAAATGTACTCTATGGCCTTCTGTGGCTTCCATGTGCCATGAAACATCATGAACATAATGTTTTCACATAAAAGTAAGGGTCATGATAAGCAGTATAAGATTAATTTATAAATAATTAATAGATTTGTAGGTAGCTTACTACATTTTCCATAGATCCTACAAAAGGAAATCTTAGAAGTCAGAGAGATGTTCAAATCTGCAGATGGAAAATGGAAAAGTGGAGCTTACGGAGACCTACATTACACTACTAACTAACAAAAATATACTGATTTATGGCAACCTGGTTTACACATTTTTTAGTACAGAGAACATTGTACACATGAGCTGCTTATTCAGATAATTTAAAAATATCAAGATTGTGACTGCGAAAATTATGTTAACAGTATCTAGCTTGAACTTTCTATATAAGATGGCAAGCACTCTCTATTCTTTCTAGCTAACTTGTGTATATGAATTAAAAAGACTATTGGCAAAAGAAGTGGAAAAAGGAGAGCTACAGGGAAGTTGGAGAGGATTCTTTCCACAGTTATGAGTATTAAGGAGAAAAAAAAATCTGTAAGGTACGTAGTATTTGATTAATCAAAATTAATGTAGGTAAATTTAATTAAGATCATTTCATGTTGTGTTAATAGATCAGAAATGACTGATACATGAACAGAAATGCAGAAGATAAATATTTAGCAAAGGTTAAAACTGAAATTACAGTTTTAATTCCACATTCTACAAGAAACAAGGCACTGCAGAAAACCTGGGACAACATCCCTCTCATTAGTGGTTTAAACTGAGGAGAACACGAGCTGATGCATGTGTCATTCTTTGCTTAGCACAACTTGTACCTATACGTGAAAGGTTAACACTCAGTCACCAAGACAACAACACAAATATTATTTCTATTACAAACCTAGAGCAGTAGCTCATACTTGTCCAGTAGCCACTAATAAATTTTTTTTTCTGTTTTATTTAACGAGTTCTTTTAGCTAAATGTTCACGCTGTCTGGATGGTTATTCTGCCTCAACCATACAAAACTAGATTTCTCTGGGACTTGTCCACAAGCATATTTCCTAGCCACTCTAACCTTACAAACACAGAACTGCGGAATTGGCACCCTTATTTTCCTAAAACAGAGAGATATAAACATAACCCAAACTACAGAAAAAGCCTAACCTGGCTCTTTACTGATGAAAAATAGATCACCACAAATCACCAAAATAAAAGACATCATGAAGACCAACTTAGACAGGAGAAGAGAGTAAATTCAGCTAGGATGTTTTATCTAAGTATGGCAAAAAACAACAACACTATCCTCTACAAACAGGGGTTATCTTGACAAATGAAAATGTTTTCTTTCAGAAACAGGAAAGGACAAATTTACACTTAGTATTAATATTAAACAGGGTTAACACATTGACTGTGCGCTACTTCTTCCTGCCAGCCTGTGGTCAAAAAGTTACTTTTGTTTCATTTCACACTTGCTGCTATAGCATTTCAGTTGTCTTATCTTCATCTGCATTTTGCAAGAAGAGACTGAAAGAAAGCAGGTCTAAGTACAAATAAAGAGGACACCAAAACAAGTAGAAATATCTTGCAAAAGTATGCACAACTGAAAAATACTGGGAAAAAATTAAAAAATCAGACTGCTTCCATCCTGGGATATAAAAGAGGACAGAGAAATTTAAACTGAAGATTAAAATAGGATTAAAATGCTTTATGGAGTTCTCATATACTTGGACTTCTTATAAAATAAATTTTTAAAAATTGCTTTAATGTTTGTACATATTACAACCAATGTTGCTATAAAGATATTTTAAAGACCTGCTAACAACAGAGGTGTGCAATATAGCAACAGGGAACTACATCTGATCAAAATCTGAAAGCTAAGTGATATTAGAAAAGATGTCCTAGTTTATAAAGCAATATCCAACTGCCTTTAAAAGTATTTTGTGCTGATGCTGCAGAGGCTACCCATCTCTCATGATCTTAGAAATCACATGAAACAAACAGCTTGAAAGGATGCAATCAGGATGCTGGTAAAAAGTGTCTCAGTGAGGAGAACAGGACTGGGAGCATTGGTGTGGCCTCACACAAAAGCTTATTTTCAAGACAGTGGCAAATAATATTATGCTCTGCAATCAGAAAACTCTTTCACCTGAGGAAATGGATACCACTATGGGTTGGCACTGCAACCTGTGCTGCAACTTTCAGCTAGCTGGAATCAAGCCAATAGCAGAGAACAAACTGTGTCCTTCAGTAAGCACAGCACAGGGCCTCAGGAAATAAAACCTTCTGAAAGCTGGATCTTTTAGCTGCACCAACACAGCACCATGGACTTGGGTCAGGGCTGGACTGCATCTCGCTGGTAGCAAGGAAGGTTAAACATGCATCTGCTTGCAAAGACATACCTATAAATTGAGGCTACTTGTGAAATTGAGGCTACTTATGAAATTGAGGCTCAAACACATGAAAGTGGATTTTTTGCTGGACCAGCAAATCTACATGTTTTATTTTTTTGCTTCACTTGGGATAATGTCACTGAAGAATTACCCAGCCCTGCCTTATGAAACAGAGATTTAGCCACTGACATCCCAAGTGAAAGAAAATACGACAGAGTGGTACAATGCCTGTTTGTGACTTTGGGGGCCACAGTACTCTGGCCTTTACTGAGGAAGGCCAAGGAGGCTGCAGGAGTTCCCACTGCATTCAGTTCTGACTGGCTAAATATCAATATATCAATATAAATATCAATATATCAAATAAAGCTGTATATTAAAAAACAAAAAAAAATCAACTTCTGAAACTTTTACAGTAGTGCTTAAATCAAGTCTTTTATTTTTCTGGGCTACAAAAGAACCTCTGTATAATTTTGCCTCCAGCATTTTTTCTTTAATCTTTAACCTTTGAAAAGCAAAAGACTGACTTTCTGGAAAGAGACTGAATAACTAAAAACCCACTTCTTATTAAAAGTAGATAAATACCCCAAAAGACCAAGAAATATATATTTGAAATTAATTCCAGACTCAGTAGCCGCAGGCTTCTCAAAACCAATTAAATGCATTGTACAACTCATTAAATAAAGCTTCCTTTGCTGGTTTTGTACTAAGTATTTTGTGCTGGAAAATAGCTTTATAAAGCAGCATCAAGTCTGAAAATATACTGAATCAACGCTTTGTAATGTGGTCTCAAATAACACAGTGCAACAGGCAACATTTTTGGAAACATAATGGCAGAGACCAAGAATATGTGCCCCGTTCCATTAACAGTCATCAGAATAAAACTATTTTGTTCATAATTTTGAAAGTGGTCCGCTTGTCAGCACAATTCTTAGCAGTTTCTGACAGAAGGAATAAAAATGCCTTAGAAATATAGGGTCATATGCAGAAGACTTTGTGAGCTCTGCTACTAGACCTGTGCAGATGTACGAAGGCTTAGCAAATTCAGCAGCTTGATGGAAGTGAAACAACTCCTAGAAAATGTTTCATCTTGTCTCCAGTGATTTCTAGTCCAGCTTTTGGATGCCGTTCTTCCATCAACATATAACTCCTTCCAAGTCCCTACAATCTTTGTGTTCCCCTCTATGCCCATTCTCTTTTGCTATCAAAGACCATTTCTGTATGAACACCCCACTATAACTTTCATTTCCTAACATACAGTTTTATCTTTTTTTTTATTTTTTTGAGATAGAAGCTATTCATATTCATCTACAGTTGTCATATTTAATGCAGAAAGCATAGTTAAAATAAACATGTATGTTATTTTCTGAAATAAAACCCATATGGAAGAGGCAAGTATGATGTTTCATTTGGTTGGTTTTCTACAACCTCTCCATTTGCCCAATTAGGCTAAATCCCAGTTTTGCAGGTTGATGTCCTGCTGCTCTAAGCTTTTCACAGTGTAGCCTTGTTGAAACCAGCAGATACACCTAGTGCTGTGGGAAACACGTTAGCAAGCCCTGAAGTCACTTCTTCCATAGGGATTTTTTATATGACCTCACGATGTTAGCTAGACTGTTTGTCCTACCCTAGCTAGATGGCATACTTTATGTATTAGAGGTTAATTTTGTTGCCCCTAGCCTAAAAAAACCCAAAAGCCAAGAATATGAATCTTACTGTTTATTATAAAGAAGTATGATGCCAATTATCAAAAGTGTTACCATTCTCATCATGTGAAATAATTCGTAACTATTTCTAAGTATTCATTATGTAATTCCTATGAAATTAATTCTGTAGCACTTGATTAAAGGGAGGAAGTAAACACAATCTCTCTTTCATTTTTAAGCAAGTAGCTCCCACACCTTTTCTAACTTATCTAATCACATTTATTACATCACTTCAAACAATAGTTCCTCTAACTTTATGCCTGTGATTCAATCCAAGGATATAGCTGGCTTGTGAAATAGGTAGCACAAGGAAGGTCAACCTAACACTATTTGGTTAAAAAAAAAGATATGACCATCCTTACATGGTGTGGCTTTATTACAGTTAACAAGTGGTTATATTAAATGTATCTTTGAATCAGAAATGTATCTTACAACACCAGAGCTGAAGCTCATGATAAAAACACATGAAAGCTTGTAAAACCAGCTTTTCTGACCAATGTCAGAAATTTTGAGGCAGAGATGTAAGTGTGATACGTGTTCAACAATAAGTATCATTTGCCATTCAAAGGAGGTTTATTTTGAGAACATGGAGATTTGTAACTTGTCACTATTGACATGGCCTACATATTTCATAATTTTAGTATAATAATATAGGGACTAAGGAAGAAGAAAGTCCTGAATACTCATGACAGTGGTGAATCGTTGGAGTTGGAAGAAATTACTACTTGTCAGTGTTTAAATGTGAATTGAAAATGACATTGCCTACATATTTTTAAGTCTCTTTTGAATCCATACTTGCCTTTTTCCTTGCCAACTTTCATGCTACCTTTGAAAAAAAAAACAAAAAATCTGTCAAAAATCAGAGAAAACTGCCAAACACTGCAGACAAATTAATGCACTTATGAGAGTAGATATAGTGACACTATGCTGTTATTGACATATAAAAAGGTCTAAATAAACTATAGGAGAATGTGAACCATAGCACTAAAAAAACCTCAAAACAAATCACTCTGTCTGATACACTTCATCAGTCTGTTCCATCAAACTTAAAATCAACTACCTATGAAATGCTCCAGGACAGAAACGCTCCTTTCAAACATTCTGGAAAATGTGATAATCTGAGAATTGATGCAAAAAACGCGTAACTGAAAACTCATTTTACTATATGCCTATGACAACAACAGTGTGCTCCCTTCTCTCTCTGAGAAGGGACATCTCTCAAGGTTCCTCCTTGAGGCTGAGAGATTCCTTGACACAGCACATCCTCAGTAAGTGAATAACAGCATGCTAAATTTTGACATCTTAGCTAAGTGATACAAAGGATTGATTGTGCACATATAATCCTTTAGAAATAAACACTGAACAAGCCTGGGACTAAGAGTGGCTCTAGCTGCACCTAGCTGCACCTAGATTCCTCTTTAAGAGGAGTTTAGAAAGCAAGGGGGTCATTTCTGAACCTGATGACCCAAGAGGATGGTCTCCTTTACAGCTTTATCTGCCTCTGCCCTCTATGCTGTAAATTGTCAAGTGTACCTTGACATCAAATTTTGTGAAACCCATCATCACATTTAGCAGGGAATTTTGTCAATTAGCTGCTTTGTATCAATAAAACGTATTGATGCTTCACTCATCTGAGTGAAGCATATCACTCCATTTGCAACACAAATATTTTTTTGCCTACCTAACTTGGTATCTTCATTTTTCGTTTCCCCCCGCCAAGTTGTTTTCAGCGGTTGTTGGATAATTTTTCTCAAAAGTACTTAAGGCTATTATCAGAGTACAAATGCTTTGGTGGCAATAAAGACTGTCTGAAAAGCAGCAACTTTTTCCATTTCTTTACTTCATAATGACTACTAAATTCTGTCTTTCATTGCCTTATGCTGAGCATAATCATTGGCTCACCCTCAACTGAATCACTCAAGGCTTCAAGAAGAGAAGAAATCCTCCAAAAGGAAGTGAAAATATCTTGATATGACCCTCTCACACTCAGCTAGCTAGAGCACCATAGAACTTAAATCCAAGACAGTTTCTACATAGTACAACAAAACCATACTTTATCTCTAAAATTGCATCAATATCAATTAAGCTGTGATCCAATTTTTTTTTTTTTTTTAAACTGCAATGGAAGGAAAAAAGGTATCTTTTCCCTTTGGTCTTATACAACTCTGCTGTGCAGTGATTTTGGGGGAAAAAATCAAAACCAAGCAGAAAGCTTGACCAAGCAAAAATAACAGATCCAAGTGGGGCATAGACACACTTCAGAATTACATCTCAGATGTGTATATTAGAAGAAAAAATCAACTTGCAAACTACAGTCAAGTTGTACGGAGGCACTTTAACTATTATTTCCGATAATAAAGCATCTATGATAGTTTTCATTGTAACACAACAGAACATGCATATTTTTTATCTGAGCCATCTTCTAGTAGAGTAAGAAAGAACCACTGCGTTTCTGCAGCTTCTTATGTCATGGCTACCTAAAATAGAAGTTGGTTTCCCTGTTCACAATATGTATTCCAATACTCCAGCAGATGCTTGAAATCTCTTAAACTTTAAACTGATTCATAGAACTATGGCTTAGATTACTTTTCAGATAAACTTGTTAGTGAAAGCTAGCAAGTTTCAGAAAAAATGGAAATCAAAAGAATACTCACAAAGCTGAACGTTATTTAAAATGCACAGGGAAATACTACATCATTCTAACATAGAAAACAGTTTTACTAATGTAAGTATCCTAGCAGTTAAAAATATTTTTCTAAATTTAAATAATTGTACCTGCATCTTTCTGAAAGCTGAACTGGAGAGCGAGGGATAAAACCTACTGTTGCTAAAGGCAAATTTTGAAAAGTTTAAAAATGTCTGACATGAAGCCTGGACTGAAAAAATGAACCATCAACCACATAACTCCTTTTTCTTATTGCTCTGTTGTTAATTCTGTGCAGTGAATCAACTGTATTGTCAATAATATTGTTCAAGAACTATTTTTTTTTTTACTTTTTCTCCTATTAGTAACCAGAAAAATTACTACAGTGAAAACATAGTTGATACGAGATTGCTACAGGAAGTAATGGAAAATAAGTCACATATTTGTTGAAATGCTGGTCCCCAGATGCTCGCGCTCTCACACAAGGTCAGATGGAAGTGACTCTTCATCTCCAACTGCAAAATATTGAAATGCCCGCAGGGAAAGCCAGTGCTGTCCTACAAGAGCAAGGGACAGCAAGCACTGCTTGTTTGCACAGATCAGCTCTGACCTGCTCACACCAAAATCCTGAGCCTGTTTCAAGCATGTGCCAGCATGGGTAATAATAATCCTGACTCTCTACTAAGACATACAGAGCTTTCCTGGTTTGAAATTTATGACGGTTCACTGCTAAAAGAGAAGATAATCCTCAACCAGTCTGTTTCCTGACTCATCTCTACCTATGCATTGTTACCTGTTTTAAGAAATCTTTCATTGCACTGGACAATTGAAAGAACATGGCTCTGTGATAACATGAAGTTTACACTTGTAACTGAGTATCCAAGCAGACAAGAATGTGAGACCGCAAATTACCACAGTGGTCATTAAATCCAATCTTCCATGAACGTCACTATAGAAGTTAAGTAAAGGCTACAAAAACTCCATCACACACACATCATGAAAAACACTGCACCCCAAGAAAAACTGAAGATCAGCAATAAAAAGGTTTGTTCATTTGGACAAAAAAACCCAAAATCCCAAAAAAAACCCAAAACCAACCAAACAAAAAAAACCCCACAACAACCAAAAAAACCCAACTGGTATTGCACTAGGCAATTCACTAGACTTCTGCTAAATGTACTTATTTACTTAAGTAGCTTTGCTCCTCTTATGGTCTAAGACAATCACAAGGACTTTCAATAGCTCGACATTGTATTTGATAGTAGCTAACCTCCAGTCTAACTGTGAAGTGAGCACAATTTACAGGCAATGGATAAAACAAAACTTTCTGTAAATGATTCCCGGCACAGTAAGTCAAATGGCATGCTGTTTTCACTTCAGATCATCAGAAAAAAAGACAAAACCAAAATGCCAATTTCCCACTGGTATCACTCAGCTGAAATAAGCACCAAAGACACACTTTGAGTGTACACTAGAAACTTATTCCCTGAAATAATCATGTGTGACACATTTGGAAGAGAATATGGTCAAGATCAGAGACTATTCTACAGTCATTTCTCAGTGCAATTAAGAAATAAAGTAATTTTAAAAATTGCAGGAAAAGCTTATGGAGATTCAGTATTATTCTTTTAGGTGGTATATTTTAATAAACACCTTTTTTTTTAATTAAAAAGTTAATAAATTCTCCAAAAGCCAGTATATCACCGTGACTTATCAATACTGATAAGTCACATACTGAAAACTAGCATAATGTGCATCACCAAGCACATCTACTTAAAGACTGTGGCACTCAAGTACCCATAAGAGCATGAACATCTCTTTTGCTGTACCATTACTGTAGGGATTTTACGGGTAAACCAGTTGAAAGCAAAATTAATCCTGGTTCTTTTTACTGCATATGTTCTTTTATACTGGTCAATAAACAATTCAGGGAAATTTGGAACAAGCCATGAAGAGGTTATAAAAGGAAGGTTTGTTTCCACTCCAAAAAATTAAAACTGGATTCTAGAGGTAGGAAAACATCCTGTTTTTTTTAGATGCAGTTTAAGATAGAGTTTTCTACAAGAATTACTGGCACTAATAAGTTACATTTCCCACCCACAGCACTGAAGTACACCCATGATTTTAAAGATATCTGTCTGGACTAGGCCTATTCTGAAAGTATCCTCATGGTACTAGGAGGTACATTTTCTTTCAAACATCTGCATTACCTTCGCAGAAGTACCATGGAAGTTTAATAGTAAGGAAGTTTTACTTTCTTGTGTGGACACCACTCTGAAGTTTTGGCGTTAAAAGTGACTCAGTCTTCTAAAGTCAACAGGAGCCATGAGTGTGAAAAACAGGACCTCCCAAAAAGGCACAAATGAACTTGTGCCACCACTGTACGTCCTACAACACTCCTCTTGCAAATATGTGTTACCTTATCACAGACTTAACATCAGTTAATGCAAGTAGCACCTCAACTACAGTTTCAGGAACAGAGACTGGTAGATCACTTTCAGCTTCTCCTTCCTGCCCAGCTATGAGGCAGCACAGCAGTACTAATGCTGGCCTCTTTTTATTCTTCTTTGGTCTGCAGTTCTTTGGATACCAGTTGCCTTTGTATGAAGTGGACTTTGCCAATCTGTGCCGACAGACATAGAGGACTGACTCACAGCAACTGACTTCAGAATATTGGAGCAAACATGCTTTAAACACACTCGGTGTCTTGAGTCTGAGACCTGTTTACAAATAAAACACTAAAAAATTACTTTTAATAACTTTTAAAGCTCCTGGAGGACATCTAACTGGCAGAGATCAAAAGGCAAGTACTCATTAAACCCTTATCAGGTCCCTATTCTAAGCATTTTTGCACCATTATCTTAGACAGCTAATCCATGTTTGACAGGAGGTCAGTGTTGTGGTGTAATCTGGTGCAATTGTTGAGATGTGGTGAGAACATAGGTGCTAAGAATTGGATACATATAAACAGGACAACACAATGCTTCACTACAATAAAAACAGCAAGTGCTCTGCTTCTGTTCTAAGCATGGGGTACAGGACTGCTGAATTGATTCTTATCTGTTGCTGGCAACTACATCGTATTTTTCAGGGTAAACAAATTCCACATAAAAGTGACCTTTTGCTCTGATTTTTTCTGACTGCAAGGCTGTTCCAATTTCTCATTTTTCCAGTAGTAGGAACTTTCTGCTCTCTAACATACATTAATTTCTTGCCAGTTTTTATGTCAAAATAAAAGTGCTTTAACTAAGGAACAAAACAGTTTAAAAAGTGTTCTACAAGTGAAAACCCCAGTTTCAAAATACTAAGGCCTAAAGCCTTAAGCATTTTTCAGTGATAATTTCCACACTCTGTCCGCTCCGATCCCCCCAAAAAGATAATTATAAATTGTCTTCAGAATTAGGAGAAGTTAGACTCACAGGTGTCAGCATTACTTCTCAACACTTAACTTTGTTCTCATAACAAAGCACTTTATCTCATAAGAAAAATATACAGGACTATGCAAATCAACACTTGGATAAAACATACACAGACAGCTTACAACAGCTTAAGCAATCATAAATCAGTTGTTTACCAAGGTCACAATGCTTGACTGTGTATTAATAGAGTCTTAATAACTGATTTCTGGGGTTTTCCAGAGAAAAGGTCCAAACACTTGTCATTTGACATATTTGATTTACTAGTCTGCTTATTTTTAAAAATGATGCTTTAGTTGAAATTACCTGAAAAACTGTCAAAACCCACCAACACACCTTGGTACATATTTTTTTTATCTGTCTTTCTCTTTTTCTTCTCACTAGGCATCCCCTCAAAACCTCTGAGAGTTTTATTTCAATCAGCTTCTGTTGGTTTTGTTGGTTTGGGTTTTTTTAATGTCTGACTAGGAATTTTTCCTTTGCTTATCACACAGATTGCCAACACAACACAGTGAGGTGTTTGTTTCAAAGCAATTACTTTTGAAAAAGAAGATGGCTTTCAGACAGGTATGAAAGGAAAACAAAACCAGTTTTTCACAAGCCTCAGATACAGAAATGACTCCACATGTGACACTTGTGTAGCAGCCTTGCCAGGAATCAGTTACCCCATAGTGACAGGATTAGCAAGGTCTCATCTCAATTTCAAGTCTCAGCCTAAGGCTCAAGGCTCCTCTCCCTCAGACATACAGTGAGCTTAATCACATCAGCTGGCATCTTACCCTCCTCAACTGAGCATGAGTTGTTGGAACTGAGTACAGATAATTCAAACATTCACTGTGTCTCTCTTTGGGGAAGAAGCTGCATACCCAAACCAGCACCTCATATTTTCCATTAAACCACAGCTTTTCATCTTTCCTCACAGCTCTGGAACTTGGAAGAACTCCCTCATGAGACAGCTGCTCTTTTTCTGGCTCTCACCACTGCTGTCCCAGTAGCATCTACATATAGCCTTGCAGCAAGTGAGGCCACTGCCACAGGAGACTTAAATGTCCTGGCAGAAAGCTGATGTTCACCCAGCATGGCTTCTGCAAAGTCCATTTCAGTTTCTCTTAGACACCCCATTTCAGAACAGCAAGTTCCACTCCAGTAAGGAAAAGATTATATGGGATATACCAGTTCTCTTTACCAAATGGGACTGGAAATGGTCTTAGGACAACTATTCAGGCAAGATAAGCAAATGCAATTAATTTCTTTCACACCTGAACTATCCGTCTAAATAAACACTTGAAGTCACCAGGCTGAACACAAGTCAAAAAAAGGGCAATTTTCTTCAGTATAACCTGCTGTAGCTTTCAGAGCTTCAGAAACCATTGAAGGTGATGTCCATGAGCATTCAACAACTGTCAGACATCCTGAATTTATCACTTGCTAACATGTTCCTCCTGCTGTAAACAAATCTTTGAGTCCTGAAGATAATTATCATCCATGCATCCCAACTCATTCCTTCAGCTATCTAAGCAACTCCATGCTAAGACTCAAGTTAGCTTTTCACACACACACACACACACACACACACACACACACACACACACACACACACACACGAACAGACACACACACACCCCCCACAGAGATCTTTGCATACAAGCCCTGGCAGTAAAAAGTCTGCTAAAATTATTTAAGAAAAAAGCTGCATGGGAAATAATATACCTGTCTTCAAAAGCAGATTTGCTGTTAGCCATCTGGTCCAAAATCTTTTCGAAACATGGAACTCTATTCAGGCCTTTTATTCCCTGAAACTTGAAGACTATACCTGAAGTATGTTAGACAGTAACAGGCTCAGCTTTCAATTATTTTCCTGTCACGTTTATATCAGAAGTCTGAAAACTGCCTCCCTCTTCCCATGAGATATCATACCTGAGCCAGTTGTGATTTAGCTATCTCAGACACACAATATATTTATTTGCTTGGAGGAGGTAGAGTTGTACTTACAATGACACAATGACAGAAAAGGGAGCACCTTTATCCTATTGTCAACTATGAAATAGAAAACAGTCTTAAGCTTTGCTACCTTCTATTCCATATGACTCCTTAAACCCCTTAGGCTCTTTTTTCGCTATTCCAGCCTTGGCTTTGACTAGAAATTCCATTTTGGACCAGAGAAAACACTTCCCATCAAGTCTGGTATGTACATTCCTAAAAAAGAGGACTGGTTTCAACTAATTAACATTCTCTAATGGAACAGGCAGTTTACCAGAGGATTCATGATCAGCTCTAATTTGACTTGTAAGTAATTATTAGAGCAGCATGACAGCAATTACATTAGCTGTGAAGATATCATTTCCCAAAAAGAGGGCAATAAATTAGAGATTGGTATAGCAAGAGCTGACAAGAGCTGGCAGGACTTGAAAACTGCTGCTTCGTGTTGCATTTCCCAGTAGACACTGACTTGGAAGAAAGTGCTGCTCTGATACCAGTCCCTGCTCTGTTTCTTGTAGAGCCCTCAAGTGGGACAAAAGGAAGAATTATTTTCAGATAACAGAATAAACAAGTATGATTTCACAGACTTTTTCCTCATACTTTATTTTTGGCTAAGGCACCTTAGGAGACAATTTTTTCACAGAAAAGCTATACTGCATTTCTAAAACAGCAAAGTTCATAAGTTCACACAGGATATGCAGTTTGATTGTTAGACTGAAGACACTTCTTTACTTTATATTCTGTATCATGCAAGAAGTTATCTTCAGATCCAAGTCAATGCCCTACTTGAGTCAACCTTAAAATATGTGGCAGGACTAAACATTACACTTATTCAGCAAGTCTTTGGGTAACTGTCACACAAGAAGCTCCACAGCCAATGTTTACTTGTTCCAATGCTTAAAAAGACCAGGCTCAACCCACGTCAGAGCCTGAATTAAGAATCACAGTAATAATCACAAGACCCAACTAATTAGACATTTTCTTAACCCTAAATTAGCAGAATAATGAGTTTTCAAAACACTATTTTTCCATACAAAATCTGATTAAAACAGTCTCTAAAAGCAACATGTGGTTGTTACAGCAGAAAGAGATACTGGAAAATAACCTAATGAAGCCCTGTCAACTCTCTCCCCACCACCTGCTAAATCAAATCAGAACTGAGAAATCCTAAGTCGAGAAAAGAATCAAAACTTTTATTATTCCCTTCATAACAAGTTGCAGATGCATATTGAACAAGAACTGAGAAGGGAATGATTCCCAGATCTGTATCATTCCCCACATTAGCAGAGCTTAAAGAAGCTCCTTTTTTTAAATCCACCTAAACCATCTCAGTTGCACCTAGGTCTTTTGGTGGAGAACTGACAAAAGTAACCACTATATCAGAGAGAAAGAAAAAAAATCAAGTCTGAAGTTTTGCCATATCTAAAAAGTACATAGATAAGTAGCTCTTTTTAATAAATTCTTCATTTTTTTTTTGTTATTATGTGTCTTGCCGGAATTCTAATTTTAGTTATAAACAAGGACTTCTAATTACAGAACAATTACTGTTCCACATTTTAAAAATTTCTTTCTTAAATCTTTTGTAGAAGCAATAGAACACACACTGTAGAAATGTGGCTTCAGATAGAACAACAGCATATATATTCCTAGAATATGTGATTTTTTTTTCTTTCCTGCAAAACTAGGGAACTACTCCTTTAACAAAACAGGCTTGTTTTCTTCAAAAATAGAGCTATGAAAATCTCAGAGAAAAGTAAATGGACTGGGTGATCTAAAAGATCACGTGCATATGAGTGTACTTTTCTGGATGGATAATATAGCTTCCAGAAAGAAATTTGAGAGGCTGAAAACATGAATCAGTCAAGTGAGAAGTGAGGTATAATATACAGAAAAAGGCAAACCCTGGTCAGCAGCTCACAAATTACATTTTCAAAGGGTCGGCTACTTTTAAGATTGAGGACTACTTAACCTAGGAAGTAACAGTAGCAAATGAAAATTACCTCAGACATTTACATGGCTTTAAAAACATGTCTAGTCCCATCACAAATTAAGCTAAAGAGCTGTGGGCTCTTGTTACAATGGTGGTCAGTGAGTGGTCCAAAGATAATTTACTGCTAGCATTTTACTTATACAAGGGTGAAGTCAAGAAGAGGGAGATGAGGAATTTCCTAGGTCAAATACTATTCAATGCTTTACAGTTTAACTAAAATATTTATATTTTGCTTTATAACTAGTAGAATTATTTTGGTCTGTAGCTGCTGGTGACCTCAAATTTCGCACCAAACTAGCTGGTAAACAACCATAAAAAATTACCTAATGTTAAGTTGATTCAAATGCCAGACTACAAAACAAACTCGGGCCTGCTCCAAAGTACCATCTGCAAGAGAGGCATTATGGCCCAAAATAAATTGTAGAGCACAGCAAGGCTTAGGATCAATCTGATTTCATGATACTTTTTAAATCTTTCTTCCTGCCAAATGTAACAAGCTTTAAGAAGTCTTACAATGTGAATTTATTTACTTTGAAAACTGAAAAATTTGAAGGTAAATCATATTCCTAATTCCCAGACTTATGTCAGAATGTAACCAGAAAATAAACTGAAACACTTCAAAATCACTAGATACTTTTTTTTAGTTCATGTACTTTTAATTCCAGACAATGGACACAAAAAATATTTTCCCATGGCTCTAGCACTTACTCCTTTAATCTGCAGATAGCATCCATCTTCTGTGCAAGTGTCATCTACACACATGCACTAAGGTCTACATTTAAGCAAACAACTTTGTCAATATGGCTTTTCAACTAATCAAAATTCCTTGAAATGTGAAAAATATTAGCAACCCTGGAACTTGGCCAGGTCAAGCACCTGCAACTACTGAACACAGCCTACTTTCAATACCAAGCCCTTAAGCTGTTTCCTGAAACAGGATGCATTTGTATACATAGTGATTGTATATTTATTTTACTACAGAAATGCCTACCAAAACAAAACAAAAAAACCAACAACAACAAAAAAAAACAACAACAAAAAATCCCACCCGTCCATACTTAGGGCAATGCCATGTCTATTTCTTTCAGAGACATAATAATGTGATAGCAATACGTAAAAACACACACACACAAAACGTAAAGTCAGGACAGAATTTTAAGTGTAAATAATTCAAAGAATCACTATTTTCATGTTTTCTCACCATGTTTGCTGTTCTACCTTAAAACACATATACAACAAAATGGCTGATCCTTTTCCTTGATGATACACTACAGGCAAGAAAAAAAATCACTATTGCAATCCTGCAGTATGCGCAAAAACTCTTTCACATTTTCTGGTTTAAAACGAAAGAATTGGAACCAATTTGGTTTGATAAAATAGCAATCCATTCCATAACCAAAGAACAGTTTTGTCTCTCAGTTTGCTGAATTTATGGTGTACTACAAATTTGAATGTAAGTAGTTTGTGTACAATTGCAACAAACTGGCATTATGTAGAAAAACGCCAGAAATATTAATATAGCAGCTTATCTTATACCAGCTCATAAAGAAATCAATTATATTCTTTGGACATTATGATTTTATTTAAACTCATAATTTGCTGCATGTAAGTAATATTTATTGAACGTCAGTTTCCTGTTTCACACGTCTTTACATTTAGAGCTATATAGCAGGAATCAGGGTGCTTTCTAGCTGGCAAAGTATATAATCAGCTTATGCATATTTTTAAAGGAAACGAAAATTAACTAGTCTTGAATGCTGAAGGAAACCTACCTGAGCATTCTGTGACTTATGGCAGCCAACAGTTTTCATGACAAAAAATGTAAAGCTCTAATAACATAATTTATGCGTGCAAGCTGATTGTAAACAACTGTCTCAATGGGCTTGCTTCTCTTCAGAGAAAGAAGAATCCCAGTTTTACAGCTCTGATGTAAGTTCTGCCCGTAAATTCCTTAAGACTGTGTGGATGATGGGAAACGGGAAGATGGCTTTCAACTCAAAAGTGCTTCTCTATTAAGTTTAAGCTGATGTTTCAGGTAGCAATAGATAGTACTAACTTCAGAGGACTGGCTCATCAACTCAACAACACATGGGACTACCCTTAAAAATGATTTTCCTAAAACTATTATACTCAGACTAAGAATTTTCGTTTTATTTTTCTAATGTTCCACTTTCCATACAGCAGAAGTCTTCCACGGCTCCTGTTCTCCACCTTCCACCACATTTAAAAAAGCCATGCTGATTTACACACAGAAGCCACACCATCAAACATTGGTTTGAAACTATTCCCTCACAGATTAAGTCTGAATCTGAGAGCAGTTACTGCCTCCTTAGCCTAAGATTTATTGTCCAGTGAAGAAACAAAACTCTTCGTGGCTCTCAATACTTTCTTTGAGCAGATCAAGTAACTGAAAAGGTAATTTTGACTTTTACAGTTTGACTTTCACCTTAAGCTGAAGCCTGATTTATAATTTCATACTCTTTACTTCTGTATCACAGTTTATGTGTTTCTAAAGAGGTACACAAACAGAAAAATACCACATTATGAAATTACCTAACTTTTTGTTGTCAAGAGATTCCTCACAGAAACTAGGGTCCTGATTCTGTAAGTATTTTCATGTATTTTCACAAAATTGGGTGCTAAATAATGCCAATTTAGCAAAATACAGTCAACGACACCTTGTTAGCTTTCATGACAATCTCCCAAGGAAACAGGATGCAAAAAGATAACTGAAATGGATGACTGAGATTCATCATTTGCCTTGCATCTACTGTGTTATGGAAGAAACTTAAAGGGTCTGGTTTCTGAAAGACTGTGTCAAGTGTTTCACAGAAATATTTAAGTGGTTACAATTGTAATGGCTCCAGAAGTCCTACGAGATGATGCTGACCCCATCCCTTTGACACACCCTAGAAAGAATGGCGAGTTCCTAAGAAGACCAAGCACAGTTTTGATAGGTCTTGCACGAGTAAGTTTACATCTGTTCTGCAATACTCTTTTCAAGCATTTGAACAGAAGTAGACAGTCCGACATGAATTTCTCCCTCTTAGTTTATTATTTTTTCATACACATTCCACTAAGCTACTTACTACACAGAGTAAGCAGCTTTGAGAAGCCAAATTAGTTACTAATTGCTGGAGGTTTGGGATGTAACTTGCAAAACCAGTCAGCTTCAATGCACAGTATACCAAAAATTATTACCATAGAACAGATATTACGTAGTAAGCTCAGCAGAGCTACACACTGTATAGGCGATACTATTGAAAACTGGAAATTACATGTCATGGAACATCTGCACACAGTATTTGGGAAGGCAGGACCTTTAATGTCCTTTCAAAATGACATAGAAAACAAACTGGGGAATGAAGTCACTGTCATCAATCCTCTTCAGAGCTAGACTCATCTTCCTGGTCAGAGAGCTCAGCAACAGGAAAGCGCAGGATAGCTGCCACCCCTGTCAGCTGCCCAAGCTGCTCTCCAGACACGTGAAGGCTGGAGAAAATGCGTACTGTGCCCATGTTCTCCCGCACGCTGTCTACCAACTTAACGTATCGGGCACGGGTAGCCACATCCTGGTGCCGGAAAAGCTCATCACTGATCAGCAGGGTATCAATGGCCATGGCTTCGTTGGCCTTTTCCACATGTTTCAGACCATAAAAAGCCCGGTCTGGCTCGTGCTGCAGCATTTTATAGAAGTCATCTAAGGCTTTGACCTCACCAGCTGCCTTAGTGTCAGAAAGACGGCTGGTTACAGCTGGGTCGCAGAGCGCTTCCTTCAACGCATATTTATGTCCTGAGGAAGAATGGACCTAGAGTGAAAACAAAGTCAAAGGTTTGGTGTTTTTAAAGAAAAAGGACCACTTTCTGGACTAGCCAACCACAAACATTTTCCATGACACATAACAATAATTCTGATAACTGAGGAAGTCATCTCCTTCAAACATACAGGACTCTTTCCTTAAAGGATCTCTCCTGCAACCCAGAGCCTGGACCAAATCCCTTAGGCTGCATTTCAACAAGTGCAAAATAAAAATGTTTCTCTTATTCAAAGACTGGGTTAAATATGCAAGCTGCATACTCATAGGTAGGGCTACTTGAAACTAGTAAGAAACTAAGATCTAAGCCTCTCTCTTTTAAGGCATTCATGGAAAGGAAGGCCTCATAAGACTGCAGCCACACAGTGCAAAAGCATCAAGTCTTGCACAGCAGCACAGCTATTATGCTTACGAAGTTGCGAAGTACATTAAAACTTCTCACACATACTGTTATAGCTATGCTACAAATGCAAAAGGAGGCTTTTTGGTGCACTGTGTCTTCTAAAAGCTGGAACCATTAATCATTGGGGCACACTTCACTCCCCTGCCCCCCACCCTTTGCAAGCAGATTACAGGCCGACTCCAACTATCCTTAGGAAAACTCATTTTAGGCTCTGAATTTGCCTATTTCAGAGAAACCCCCACTCAGTCAATGAGAAGACTAAGAAATGGTAAAAAATTATCTGCATAGCCTTCACCTATGTAGTACAAAACTAACAACAAAATTAAGTAACCTTTACCAAATCCAGGTAGTTTTTAAGAAACATCTCTACAAAGCTGGTATTAAATGTGCATGCTATGCAGTATGACAGAGTGAAAATACTTTCCAATCTGTACTTCACACATATTTATATTCAAATAAATATGCCCTTACAGGGAGTTTGAAATATTTAATACTTTCTTTACTCCACATTAAGGTATCCTAGAAGGGAACCATCCCTGTTATCATGTGTAACTACCTTATAGTTCGAGGGGCATGAGAATAATTTCCTCATGATGCTCAGTAAGAAATTTATTTTCTCTAGTAAGCGACTTATTTCCCATATAACTACCTTTTATTATCTCACACAACTCTCAGGCCTCTTTTCACCCACCCTGGAGACTCCTGTTTAGCTCCTCACCTGTAGGAACTTGGACCTGTTCTCCAGCAGAAGCTTGTTGTCAGTCTTCACTGCCTGCTGGAACATGTAATCACAGAACTGCTCTCGCACGAAGCCTGGGCTGGCCACCAGCACGCACTTCACCACCTCGAAGTTGATATGCCGCTGTATGGCCTGCACCACCTGCTCGTAGAACCTCTCCAGGGCCCGGTCGTGCTGGCTGCAGTTCCCCTTGCGCTTGCGGGGGATGTTCACCTCCACCTTGGCGCGGGTGAGCGTCATGCTGGGGGTGACCAGGCACACGTGGGCCAGCCCCTCCTGCATCACCACGGCCGCCACATCGGCGCTCCAGGCCGGGTCGCAGGCCTGCTCGATGCGCTCCAGCACCACGCTGTCCCACTGCTTCTTTGCCAGCGTGAACTGCCGGTTCGGCTCCAGCTCGATGGTGTGGTAGGCGCCCATCTTCACGTACTCGTTCTCCTGGATATTGGTGCCCTTGACGCGCAGCTGGCAGGCCTGCGAGTCGAAGTCGATGGCCTCCACGCAGAGGGTGAGGGTGGTGCGGACGCGGTTGCTGCCCACGCTGCCCGTGGACGACTCTGTCTGCACCTTGCGGATGGTGGAGGCGCGCAGGCTGTCGCCCACCTGCAGCAGGTTGTACGTGTGCCACATGTCCTCGGGCTCCTCGGGGATCAGCGTCACCTGCCCCGCGTTATCCTTCTCCAGGTCCTTCCTCACCAGCTTCATGGCTGCGGTCCCGGAGCCCGAGGCAGGCCCTGTGCGCTCTCCCGGCCCGANCGTTTCAGAAAAGGAGAAAAACCCCACAAAATTCCCCAAACGCCAAAACTAAGCAGTTGTGGAAAGGTGCGGGTACAGGCGGAGCCCGAGAGGAGCGGCACGGCCGGGCCCCTGTGCTGGGTGGGGGGCGCGGCGGTGCCCGGGCTGCAGCGCCACCCTTGCAGCGCCACCCTTGCAGCGCCACCCTTGCAGCGCCACCCTTGCAGCGCCACCCTTGCAGCGCCACCCTTGCAGCGCCAGTGCCCGGCCGGCTCCCTGGGAACAGAACCATGCCCAGGCAACATCCGAACCTGAACTCTTACTTGGACGCGTCTCTTAAACTGAACTCCAACTTCAAAGCACTTTGGTTAAATTTGCAAAATACACTTCAGCCAATACTGGATCTTGACCGGCTTCCTGCATGTCTTAGAGCAAGACAGTGTTGAGATGTTTCAGAGCAAATACAAGCAATACGCCTTGCAAAACCACAGATTAGTTCAATGATACTTGCAAAGAAGATGGACCTGAACAATCACTACACAATTCAATTCACAGCCTAGACAAATTTAACAAGTCAGAAATAATTAAAAAATTATATCATTACACAAGAGGAGAGTAATACTGGAGAAGAAAAGGTGGTATGAAGACCTCATAGCAGCCTTACAGTATCTGAAGGGAAGCCAGAGAGGGATGTTTTTATCAGGACCTGTAGTGATGGGACAAGTGGGAATGGGTACACACTGGAAGAGGGGAAATTTAGGTTAGCAATTATGAAGAAATTTTTTACTGTGAAGGTGGTGAGATACTAGAACAGGTTGCCCCAACCCTGACAGTGTTCAAGGCCAGGTTGGACAAAACCTTGAGCAATCTGGTCTAGTGGGAGGTGTCCCTGCACTGACACGGTGGGTTGGGAATAGATGATCTTTAAGGTCCATTCTAAAGTGACTTAAAATTCTATGATTCTAAATTCTGTAACTTATTGTTGAAACACTGAATGTTGCAAATTTAGAAAGAATGAAGAAAAGACAATGCTTACATGAAGAATGATTAGAAAAAGAAAAAGGCTTGAGGAATTGGACAAACTAATGTACCATGATAAGTGTCAGGGCAACCGGAAGAGATTTGTCTGGAATGATGACACGCTCAGTCTGATAAGAGAAAGGTGAAGATGTCCTCCTATAGATGAGAAGGTATCAAATTTAGAATGGCTAAAAGGAAGTTTCTGCTTTTTGTTAGCCATTTCTTTTTTTGGGAAAAAATAAAAAAAACAACCCACTGTGGATTATGGAATTTGCTGACTTGGAAAGGCTTTGAAGGCAAGGATTTAATGAGATACAAGCCTACCGTCAGCAAAAATAATTCCATATCTCCCATTATGGTGTAAATATAAATTTCTCTAAAGTATCTAGCACTAGTTGATTGTGACAGGACAGTGAACTCAGATCTGTCCCAGTAATGTGTGTTCCTTGTTCCTAAGCTTGATACTGGTGTAAAAACAACTTTATCAGATATTACATAATAGGATTTATTTATCAGACCTCAGACTCTTCCTGTGAGTACACATGCTTAACTCTATTAGCATGAATAGTTTCACAGATGGAAGCTGGGCCACCCAAGGGAATATAACATAAGCACATGTATAAATGTTTGTTTAATTTGAACTTGTACATACAAATAATTTTGCATTAATGTTCTAATGCAAAAAAAAAGAGGCAGAGACCCTCTGCACTCAGTTCTTCTTTAGGAGTTCCTTTCACTTGTCTAAATGCTGCATGGTGAATTTATGGCAAATTTCCTTCTTCATGTTCTTTGCAATTATAAAATCATAAGGGTTGACCTCATGCTATTCTTTCAAGAAAAAATAGTTGTAGTGCATATTTACCTTGGAGATTAATATTTATTTTAATTTGTATTCTTTTACTGCTGTGTGTTCAAATTTTGCCTAGTTACTGGTTCCAGTCAAATCTTTTAAATAAAGTTGCCACTCAAAATATTAAATTGACTGTTGTAGAGACATTTTGAGATGGGCCCTTTCTATGAACAGTGATCCACAAATATTTAGTGGCAACTGTAACCTTCAGTGACGTATCCACAATCAGCAAGACCGCTGTCAATTTACAGAGGAAAACACAGACTAGTAATGATGCTTTGCCTACTCTGGTAAAATGTACTGGGTATTGCTGTTTCTGTCAAATAATGAGCAGTAGAAGAAAAACACTTCCAAAAATTTAAGACATTTGTAAGTTCATACTAATTTTGCTAATGTCAGGGAGTGAGATGAATTTCACTTTGGCAGAACCAAAACAAGTGGGTACTTTTTAACTCTACATACAGTTTTAACGTAAGAGTTGAAAATTGCATAGCCTATTCCTGTCTCGGTAAAAGACTGAGACTATGCATAGAACCTAACAGTTCTTGCAATATATGACTTTTAAAAACAATTTTATAGGTACTAGTAATTGCAGCAATTTGGCATCCATTTCAGAACTTCTTAAGCACAGTGCAAGATAAGATAAAAATGGTGATAGCATACCTTCATAGGGATTTTGGAGCCATGCTGGTTTTCTAAGATTGTTTTGGAAGTGTTTGAGACACACTGTCTTATATCTTCAAATCTTGATCAACTGTTCCATGAAGATGGGTTATGTACAAATTTTATACTAGGAGAGGTGATGTTCATAGGAGACCCTCTCTCCCTCGTATTATAGCCACTTTAATTAGACATCATGCAAACAGGCAGAGGTCCTGGATAAGAAAAACTACTGGTAAAGAATCTCAGATATAGGGGGAAATCTGCTGAGAATTGTTGGATGTTATTGTTGAAAGAACAAAAGAAAATAAAAGATAAAGATGGAGAGGGAAACTGGGGAAAACATCTGTTTTCATACTTTCCCTTTATCATATGTCTGTCCTGACTCTGCAGGCTCTGGACAGAGACACTTCATTTTCTGCGTACAGTTCTGTCTTTATCTATTTATCTTTTCAACTATGAAGATGAGTGCAGCATGGCTGTCACCAATAAGAACAGAAGTTCAGGAAGGAACAGGCTTTGCATAAAACTGTAAGTGAAGAAGCATGGAAAAGTAGTGGAACTCTTCAGACTAATTTTTTCCATCCTCATCTGTTGAAATATAGGGCTGGAGAAAACTTCAGCAGATCTCTAGTCAAACCATTTCCCTAAGGCCAGATGAAGTAAATCTCAGCCATCCCTTACAGTTGTTCATCCAACTTCATCAGAAGTCTCAGTGAAGGAGATTTTGCAGGGATGGGTTTTTTTGCTAGCCTGTCCTAGCTATTCATTACCTGAAGAGTAAAAAAGTTCTTCTGAATATTCCCTAAGGTTTTTGCATAGTGAGTTATGTTCACTTTCTTTTGTCGTTTGTTGGGCATGGAGAATCAACTATTCATCAATATCTTTGCAAAGCAACATACGCAGTATAGGAATTCATGATTGAGCACTCTCACAAAACAAAGAAAACATTGACATCTGGAAGAATATTCTTAGTAATAATACTTTGATAAAAAGATATATTTGAAATGCTCAGTGCTTTACCCTTAGTTTTCTTGCTACTAAATAAACAAGCCTAACTCCTTCAATCAATTTTTTCTCTGCCCTTATCAGCCTTGTCACTTCTCTGTCCACTTCTGTTTGTTTCCATCTGTCAGACTTTCTGTACTTGATTCTCAGAGGCCTCATCAAAACCAAACTGAATTAGAATAAAAAAGCTGTATAAATACACAGATGTATATGTGCATCTCCTTTATTCTAGATTGTTTTTGTCTGCTAGGACCTGCCAGATTAACTGGCCTATTTTTTTTCTTTTTAGGGAAGAGGAGCATGTAATTAATATTTTAATTCCACTGTAATTCTAAACCTCCTTGTCCATATTTTTATGACATTTTGACTGATTTATGTAGGACTATGACTCTTATTCATCTGAGATAATTTGCGTGCCATTCCTGATATCTGTAATGCCTCCTCTTATTTCTTAGTGTATTCTATTTTACACCAACTTTTTCAAAAAGAAAAACCTGCCACCACCAAAAAGTATTCACATGACAGATCTGAATGAGACCTATTCTTTAAATGTCTTTCTATAAGACAGTAAGCCTTTTTGTCATTACTGGTGAGTTATCTGTCAGCAGCACCAGTGGCAACTTCGCAGCTTTGACGGGAAATTGTGGCACATTAAATTGTTGCTGCTTTACAAAGCCTCCTTCTGTGAAGGAACACAAACAAAAGCACATTTTGGAGTATATTACTGTATAATAATAAAAACAGCTAAGAACAATGGCTAAATACACCACACCAAAATACTACATTCAGATTTTCACATTTTCCTGTGTCTGTTCTTTCTTGCACAATAAGCACAAAGGGAAGAGGGGAAGACTAGTTTTGCCTTTCCCCCACTTACTGCTGCCTGCATGTGGGCAATTCTTATGACATTGATTTCTTCCTCTGTACTGCTTCAGGTTCACTCTGTGCAACTTGCCAGCACAAGAGCTGCTGGGGAGCTCAGTGTCCAAGTTTGCAATAACATGAACCCCAGCATTGCCTTAGCTTCTTTCACTTCTTGGATTCCCGTTTTCAGATCCAAAACGTTACTACACACTGACTAGCTAGGGAGATTTTTACTTGCTGTATTCGTTTTTCTAAAAAAGCAGAGAATTCCTTAACAATAAACCCCTAAAAGGAAATATTACATAGTCAATCTCCGGATGAACTCATCTTTCTGAAGTGAGCTGGGTGTAGTTAACTGCTTCCTCACTTTGCTACTCACAAATCTGAGCGCCAAACAGCGCAACAGAAAAGCCACCCTAATTTAAAATGGAAAAAAAAAGCCAAACCAACAACAAAAAAACCAAACCCCAACCCAAACAAACTTGGTTTTTTTCCAAGCCAGATTCAATTACAGCATGTCTTCTCAGCCATTCATCCGCACTTAGCAGCCTCCCCTTACCCCTCGGATTCTAAAACTGGTTTAGGGATTCAAGTTTCCAGAGAGGAGCAAAGCGAGGCAGTCCCTCACGACCTGTGGCTGGAGGGCAGCTCCGGGAAGGGCACTCCCGGGGCAGGGATCGGGCANACTTGCCCAGCGCTAGGATGTACAAATAAAGCCAAATCTCCCCCACTAAGCCTCCGGCTGCAGCTCTCGGAGAGCACAGCAGACCTTAAAGGGACATCTTCCCGTTTGTAATTAATAAGTGTCTCCCGCCGGCGAGCCCCCGCCCCCAGTGGGGCAGGAGTGAGCCGGGTGTGCTACAGGGACACCTCTCTCGCCCTGGTCAACAGGCGAAACGCATCGCCGAAGTGTAGGGGGTGTGTTTGGCTGCTCAGGTTTAATTTCTCTGACATCACCCCTTAAAACCGCGCTATTACGGCCGGTCATTTGCCGGCAAGAGGAAGCCA
>VWZF01006120.1:79349-101923 GCA_013396755.1 Sclerurus mexicanus | reverse complement strand
AGGAGGCAGCCATGCCTGGGCTCCTGCGAGCCAGGGTCCGGGAGCCGTGCGGAGGGTGGCGGAGGTGCGGCGGGCGCGCCCGGCCAGCTGCGCTGCCGCTGGGGCTCAGCGCTCTGCACCGCCTCGCCGCCCCGCCGCCCAGCTAGGCATTTCCTGTTTGTTATTTCTCTGTGCNCCCCTCCCCATTCTTGACGGCTCTGGGGATGCACTAACTCTTCGGACGGTGGACTACTTTCTCGGGTCTTTGCGTCCTCCTGTGCTTGGCTGCGTAGAGGAAATACCAGACAGCTGCCTTTGCCCTCATCTGTAGAGCGTTTGCATGGGATCCCTGCCCCAAGAATGACTTCATTAATAAATAACTGAATAAATCGCAAAGGTAATAATCAGCCAGATTCAGCCTATGAGTAGGAATTGTCAAGGGTTGTTGAACACTTAGGGAAAGAGCAATTTTGCAGGACTTTCTGGGTTTATTAGAATGATATTCAGGAGTGACATCCCTTCAGCAGTGTGTGAGTTCTCCTACATTGGAGCTCATGAAAAATCATTTTATTTTTCATAAAACAAGGGAACCCATGGCCCCTCAAGTAAGAAAAACCAAAATACTATATAATGATTTGGAGATCTTGATCCTTCTAGAAAAATTCTCTTTTCCTTGACTTGGAGCTAAGGATTTGGTGATTAAGTGGAAATTAGTGGAATTTTGGCGAGTTCCTCTGAGGCTAATAAACTACAGCTTTTAATCATCATTGTAATAGCTGAATGCGTGTTCCAGTTTCTGTCTTAATTTCATGAGAACACTTTGGGTGCACCTTGTAGTTCTGTGGAATTTTTAGAAAACATCACACAATTTTAAATTTTCTGATTTTAAGAGCAAAGGTTCTCAATGGGACTACTCAAACTTGATGAAGTTAAGCACAGGTGTAACTTTTGGTGAATGAGAATCTGAGCTCTGTTGGTACCAGTTTCAAAGACCAGGCATGTTTCTCCAGTCAAAGGTTTTATGTGTAAAACTAATGAAACTGAAAATGGCGTGCAAACTAAAAGAAGACTGAGAATATAGAAAAAGCTGTAATTTATTTTTGCAAGTTGTATTACTACTATTACCACAAAACAGGGCTAGTAGCCCAGTGTGCTATAGCAAATTACACACCGAGAATCGATATTGTAGTTTTTTACAGAGTTGCAAATCTGTGTGCTGGGTGCTAATCCACAAAAACCATCACCCTCTGGGTTATAAAGCTGGGGAGCTTTAAACTCTTTCTATTAGTATATTTTGCCTACCTAATACAGATGGATTGCTGCATTTTCTATTTAAAAATCCAAATATTTGTATTCCTTTTCTGTTACTATACTTCAACTACATGTTCATGAAGTACTTGAGCTTGCTTTCAAATGATAGTGAAGGAATTCTTTTTGTGACAAAACAAATTACGTCAGAGGAAGAAACAGGGGAACTTGGGACTTTTTCATGGACCAAAATAATCAATTCAAACCTCTTTGAGGTTTTTGTGGTAGTTGGTATGTGTGTGGGGTATGTACGTCATGCTGGAGAATAAGACTTACTGATAATAAAAACCAGCATTTCCGATGAAGAGTGATTCATAATTTTTACAAAATTATTCTTGGTATTAGGATTTTTTTAAGTTCTTTTTGTGATGGTGTCCTGTGCATCTTGCATCGGGCAGTATCAAAAGGAAAATATTAGAAAAGTTTAATTGCTGGACTGAGCTAGCATTTCTTACTAATTTGCACACATGCAAAAGAGGAAAATACATCACAGACTTAGAAACCAGTATTTATTTTGGAATGCCAAACTGATTCAGAAAAAACCCAGCTCCTTTTCACAGTCTTTGTTGATTTGTATGCATTAATTCAAGGAACTGCTCACAGCATATTGTAAATGCTTTTCTTAAAGTTTCATACATTAGTAGTAAGGAGCACATCTACTTTAAGCAGGAATCCCTAGATGAAGTGTGCTCAGGCCCAGAAGTAGTTAAGATATTAGGTAATTTTAATACAAGAAAAATATTATTAGTTTCAGTGGATTGTAATAGTATATGAAATCATTACCTATGGTGATGGATAAAACAAAACGATCAAATTAGTTTAGAGAATATGGTTGTTTTGCATGCGTCTTTCTAACATGTCGCAGAATGCTGAGGAAGGATTTTTTTTCTTGTGCTATAAATTAAACATGATTTATCATTTTGCAGTCCACCTCCCAACTCAGTTTCCCCAAAGTAATTTAGAATATGCCTTATAGAATAAGTACACTAGTAGTTCCATGGAATCTGATAGAAGTATTTGTGATTAACGACTTTGAAAGATTAGACTTTGAAAAGACAACAATAATTAAAAGTATCAGAAACACTGAATTCTTCTCCCTTCAAAAGGGTATTACTCCCGAAGAAACCCCCAAAAAGAACCAAAAAACAAACAGGGGAATGCATTGTGTCCTGAAGATGTGAAGGAGCAGGAACCAAAGTTTTTCAAATAGTTTCAAAGGCAGGTAGTCTTCTAAATAGTGTGATTGTAATTTACATAGAACTCATTTTACATAGAATTTTTTTCTTCCATTCTTAAAGAGGATATGAACGATTTTAATGTATTTTGACCATTAGGTAAAAAGCATCTTTAACCTGCAGCACAATGGAACAATGCGTAATGCAAGACTAACTTCAAATAGCCAGTCATGTCTAATTTACTTCCATTAAAGGAATAGTATGACAGCATCAATGATTGTAAGAGAGATGTAACATGTTTTTGCAATGTCCACTGTTATTACGCTGCACTGTGCACTGCATAGAAAATACTACAGAGTGTGTTCATGTATCTTCTAAGTGAAGATTTATCATTTTTCTTATTATAATCTTTGGTGGTTCACATTGTGTTGTAGATTAATGATAACTTACAGTTATGGTTTTTTTCTTACACTTGCTTATTCACAGTTTCCAAGATGTCTTTCACCTTGATGACTCTGTTGTTCATTTTCATAGTCTTCCTTTTTTCCTATCTGATTTTAGGACCATACAAGAATTCACTTGGCACAACTTGTGGGGCTATAGTTGTATTTTTATTATGTCTGAAATACAAGGGCTCCTTCTTCAAGTACCACAACTAAGACCTTGCAGAATTTGGTATAGTTCCAGCAATACTGTATGCATAAATCTTTTCATGTTTTACAGCTCAGCTTTTAACTGATACTTGATATTCTTGGAGAATGACCATGTTTCTGCTCCATATGTATTAACCAGTGGTACAAATGTGCCAAAAATCCTTTCTGCTGTACAATAGGATCTTCATAAAAGTTTTGTTTTGCAGCTTGTGTTAGTTTAATTAATGTTGGTAGGAATTGTTATGGAAAATTCTCTTTACATTCTATGTTAAATTTATTCTCTACAATATCTTTAATTTCTTCTTTTTTCTCTTTAGATTATGTGCCAAATACCACAGTATAATTGTGAACCAAATGAATATACAGTCTGCATTCTTACTGAAATAAAATTTGATTTTCCTCCTTAATAAATTTAAAGTATCTCACATTCTCAGCCATGCTGCTTTGCTTTATGCATTTGCTGTAGATGCAATTTAAAAAATATTCATTCCAAATTTGTAGAAATAAAAACTAGCTATATTACAAAAATACAGAAAGACCAGAAAGAGGTGAGTTTGTATGGCATTGTTTACTGTTATACATATACCATCAATCTCTTTGTTGATTATTGCTTTATACTCATGTAGAAGGATTTTTATATTAGAACAGAATTAAGATTCTTGGAGATCATCTCTCTGTGTTTTTCATATTTTTTGATGCTATTTCTATTTCCTTTAAGTCAGGTCTTACAAATTTAATCTTGACATTTTCTGTAACATCAAGGAGATTTTCTGCTTGCTTATTTGCTTATATATGTACTTATTTACAACTTATCTTGGAGCTCTGTAGTATATTACCAAACTTTAACATGAATATATATTTCTTCAAAGTATACGCTGCAAATAAGGCTAGAAAAACACAATCCATTCAACATGAATGAGGTACTGATTTCTCTGGCCTGAGTAGTTCGGATTTCTTTGTGCCGAAGCACTGTTTCTGCAGCACTGAAGTCACTGGAGCTTTGGCATTGAGTCTAAGGGGAATGAAGCTGGTAACTTCAAGTGTGGGGGAATGAAAAATAAAAAAATAATATTTTATTGTACAAAATCAAAGGCCTGAACTAGAAATTGCAATGTGTTTATAAGGTTTTTGACTAAAGGTACATATAATATCGCAGATAGTGTTGGTCCATAAGTGCCTTAGCTCCATTGCATTATACAATGGAGATTATTTGAAATGAGGCCAGAATTTAGGTGCAGAGGGTTAATTGATTCTTATTAATGCCTTAGGCTTTCTGCAGTCCACCAACATTTGCTTAACAATTAAGTGTCCTTTTTTTTTTTACATGCCTGTCATGCTATTTTGCATAATCAATATTATTTATTGTTCAGATAGATTTCAATTATGAAGCTGTATAGAATAACTGAATAACTTATTGAGAGTGTGCTGTGAAGGAAGGCTAATTAATGATATTAATTACTCAAAATAATTACATAGTCTGCAGAATCTTACAGAATCTTGTATTGCATTGCACTGCATTCATTATCTTCACAGCTGGTCTGCATAATATAATTACTTGTTACTGTTTGGTTATAGAAAAAAGGTAGCTGTGTTGCAATAACTGTGGTGAAAACTCATTCTATTTTTTTCTTTCTATTCCTAATAGATAAAAACAATAACTCTCTTTTTTTTTCTCCTTTGATAGACACATACATTCTCCTTTCATTTCTATTTATTTTGCTGTTAGTGGAAAAGCAACATTTAAATACAGATCACTGCCTAATATTTCCTTTAATCCTCATGATCTGGCCAAAAAAATCTTGCTTTTTTGCAGGAACACAAGCCTGGTCATGATGCCAATATATGTTTTATGACTGATATTAAAAAAAAACCCAAACCAAACCCACAAAAAACTCCAGAAGAAAATGCAGCACAAACAAACCAACCCCACAATAAAACCAAATACCCCACTGTCCCGCCTCTCAGCCAGCAAAACACAGAAAAGAAAAATATCACTGTAGTGCAGGAACTGCAGCTTTTGCATTTATCACCTTTTAATTTCTTTTTGCTATGGGATTTTAAGACAAATTAGAGGTTTTCAATAATCTTACTACCATGAGCAACGCATTGCTATTTTTTTAGTGAAGCTTCAAACCAAGCTCCTGCTGGTATTCCAGCTTCCTTAGATTGGTGTTACTGATCATTTCAGAGGTGCTGCAATAATTTTTACCTACAGAGACTCGTAATTCAGATCCTACTGCTCCACCTACCTGTCTATATAGATAATTTGATTTTGTGGTCTGGAAGTCTGCATGTTTCTAAATATGAGTCATATAGAAAGAGTGGACAGCTGACAGGGAAGGTAATATACGTACTTTTGTTAGCAGATTAATAATGCACTCAGCTTCTAAGTCAGAATTATAAAATGGTGTTCTTTTTCACACTGAAAGACTTTTTAAAATGCTTTTCCAGTTTTCCAGAGTCATGTCAAAACCAGCAGACTTGCCTAACTGGCTGTAACATTCAGTTGAACCTAATAGTTGAAACTACAGGAGAACTAAGGTTTCTTTAGGCCAGCAACCATCTGCAGAACTGTAACTCTGGAAATTACAGCAATGAGCCTTTTGCCCCGTGCAGGCTGAGTTTTGTATGCCTTTGTGATGAGATATGCTCTCCTCAACTAACCACTGTGTTAATATGTCTGCCACATTACTGAATACACATCTATATGTCCTGGCAGATGAGTACTATGCAGGTATCCCGTGACTTTGTGCTTTTGCATGTCAGGCCTCTTAGATAGATGTGTATGATTGTGGATGAAAGAGTTGCTACCAGGAACTCATGGAAAAGGATGGTAAAAGGCAAGGCTCCCAGGACAATGCTGTCCACTCCATCACCATATCGAACAAGCCTTCAGATAGGAAGGAAGAGGGCCTTGAATGTGACTGAGTTGTTCTGGTGACCTGGATCCACTTAGTCATTTTAGATTAGTCCACTTATATACGAATGGCCTGAGCATCGTATAGAATGCATGTTGTCCTAGGAGGAGGAAACAAAGATCAGGACTCATCACCGCAATGACGATGTAACCTTCTTGTCAAAGGACTCAAAAGTCAGGACATTTTCCTTGTAGTGTAAAACACTGTGAATCTGTCCACACTGGGAACAAAAGTGAATCCAATTAATCCTGTGAACATTAAATATTATAGCAGAGGTGAACACAGTCCCGTCTTTCACCCATACCTTGAAAGGAGAGATGACAACTGCAATTTGTGAGAAGACCAATCCTGTCCATTTGTGCTGAGTGTGTCTTCAGGATTGGCCTCTTTAGTGAAATTGAAAGGAGATTGATCTGAAGGTTTGTTTCAGATGACAAACTGCTTTGGAACCACAGTTATTGCCATGCCAAAAACAAAATGCTAAACGCCTGGAGAACCTTATGGGCTTACACAGGTCAGGATTCAAACAGAGCAGTTAACTCTAAGTTCAAAGAAGAATTTTTAGATCACAATTTTAAATTTAAATATGCAGTCTAATTTAGGAATTGCTTTACAGTATCAATGGATGTAGATCATGGGACAAGTATAGCTTTAGATTTATTTTGTAATTTAAAAAGCGAGAAATTTCTTGTGGCATTTTAATCAAATGGTGTCAATGTTTGCTGATAAAAAACTCCAAGTAACTGTGCTCCATTTCTGCTAAAAGATCCTTGATATAACAAATATAATTTTGGCACTTCCTAGAAATTATTTAAAGTATATAGTCATAATGAAAGAGGAAGTTGCACTCTGACAATAGGAGTTTATGATTAGTAGCTTTTTCTTAGTATGAAAATCCATTTTCTGTGAAACACAACATTGTTCATGCTGTATAATTCTCCTTTCTAGCCTCTCAGTGACTGAGTTAGAAATCAAATGAAGTGATACTATACCTGTGTAATGGCAGAGCAATTTAAATATTTTCTTTATGTTGTAAAAGTATAATCTGAAAAAGTAAAGATGTGGATGTTTCCTCCTGCTCATGCAAAATTTTGGTTTTAGAGACAAAAATTAAATTAAAAGTCAAGTGGCAAGAAGAAATTTATCTGTTAGGTAGAAATGTTCAGATTTGTTGGTTCACACTGTTATAAACCAGGAATGGACAGATGTGTAGGGTTTTACTGTGGGTTCTGCTGTGGAGTAACATTTATTCAGATGATACCACATTAGCAGAGGGAGTTTCATAGTGACCTGGGTTTTGTACACAGGTAGAAGTAAAAAAAAATAAAATGTTTCAGACAGGTCTTAGTTCACAATGTCTAAAGAAACAATTTTTCATCATATTCAAGATATTCTCCAGTGTAATAAGAATGAATAATTCAATGTGTTTCTTCAGTCTGTGTCACTATATTTTCTCTTTAAAGTAATTGTTTTACCTTCATCAAAGATGGCTTATTAGAGAATAGCAGAGTCCAAGTATCCAGTGACCACAGTGGGGTTGCTAAAATAACCAGCATATTTGCCAGATGCAGAGTTAATTTTATTAATAATAGTGTTCTTATTGATGAGGCAGTGAATATGAATGTTGTGCCTGGATTAATTTGTGTTTACTGTCTATGGAACTTGTTTCTCCAATAGGGCTGGGCTCAGAGCCAAGACCATGGTTCAGGTCAGCACCTTTTGCAGAGGCTTCAACGCCAGCTCAGCAATCCAAATAACTCCCTGTGGAGCAATTCAGGACAATATTTTCCCCAAACTCTGCAGCCAAACTAGCCTTTTTGACCTTGTCCAGAACTCAAAGGTTGCAGCTTCTTGATTAACTCAGTCTGACACCAGTATCAAATACCTGTGCACCTAACATGCATTTATTTGCCTGAGATACGTTTTTAGAAACTTTCCAGGCTCTAATGGAAGGTCCTGTGTCACCAAAACATAGTTGAGTTTTGACTGCTAGAAGAATGGCATTTGTTTGCTTTCAAGGGTCCTCTTTGAGCACTTTTATTAGAGTAACATGAATGGTCATATCATTGACCTTTTTTGTTCTCAGGCCCATTTCCTCTCGTCTATAGAGTCTTTTCTGAAAATTCTTTTCTTATGGCCTTTTCTGAAAGTATTTTGCTCAGACAGCATGAGAATACATGTCTCACAGACATCAAAACTTTACTTTTTCTTCTAGTAATCTATTACCTCAATACTCAGCTAAGGCATTACCACTACTGTAAAGCTGATCGAAGAAGCTAGAATATTTTTTTTGCCACAAATATTTTTGGAAGGTCTTTGCTGAGATTTTGTAGTATTCTTCAGATGATATTTTTTTCTTAGGAATGTTCCATAGTTGCTATCTCACCAGCTGGTGCACCTGACGTTTGCGGCCTACTTTATAAGCTGATCTGGGGACAGTAGTCACAAAACTCCTGGAATAGTAATTTGTAGGTTCAAAGCACCTTATCAGATGTTTCTTATAGGTCCCTGGATTAGTGATCTGACAAGGAGCTAAAGACATTAATCCCAGTTTCCAATTTTATAATTTCTTGAGTGACAGGAATACTGGTTTATATAGTTGTATGCAGGCTGGCAGCTGGTAGGTACCAATTAGGAAAGTGAGGCCTGTAGCGTTATGGAGATATGGGCTGCTCTTCCTGAAGTGTTTCTCTTGCTTTGGAGAGGTTAAGAACTGGATGGTGAGTTGGAACAGGAAGAAATTATACAGGATAAAAACCACGTTTTCACATCCAGCTGAGCAGATTCCAGTGCTTATAATGTACTCATTCCTGTAACTCATGTAGAAATATTTGGAATTATTTTATAGTTAGTTTTATAGTTACATTTAAACTAGCTCTATTTGTGTCTTTGGGCTGTGTAGCCAGGTAGTATTTGGATCAACAGGAAGACCTTCCTAAGTAGCAAGATAAAGCAAGGGGTACAGAAAGGGGGGAATTTAGACCACAGTGATTACCACAGTGCTATGTCTTGTAGTCACAATATCTAATCCAAGACGGGCATGCTGGCTGCAGCTATGGCAACAAGATTCCAGTAGTGATTACAGTACTGAATCAGAATTGAGTATTTCACACGGGAAGCAGCAAAGCTGGGGAGAAGAGACCTTTGAGAAGTCACAAAATTTCTGGTTTTCAAAATAAAGTCTTTCAAGCTAAAGGAGAAAAAAACTTCAATTTTTTACTGTTATTACTTATATGTACAATGCCAGAGGAATTTATGCAGGAAATTATATAGTAGTGAAGGTACATAGTAAGGTTTTCTACAAAGTCGTAGCATTCCAGTTAATGAAACCCAATTTGCTATTTGAAATTTTGCATGTGGTTTCAGTATGTAGTTTTTTTGTTCTGTGGTTTTTTGTGAACTCATAAAGCTACGAATGAACGTCAAGAATACTCGGAACTTGGTGATATTTTTTAGTTACTTTCTTTTCCAAAATTTGCCTGCATAGAGAGTTTGACTGAAATTTGCAAGGGATTGTTTTGTGAATCAAATTGATAGCAAATTCATACATTTTCTAGAACTAAAATTGGAGTAACTGGTATAATGATGTAAGATATATAATGATACAAGCACTGTAATGATAACCTTAAATAATAAAACTAGCTTCTGATAATTTGATTTAACCCTCCTTGATAAATTACATTAGATTAGTTGTTTACATTATTTTAGTACTGTTTGGACTATTTTGGAGGCAATAAGAAACTTTCAAATTCAGACAAATGCTCACTACTGTATTTTCTCTAGTCTTTCAAAATCGAAAATATAATTTTAAAATAACCCAAGTTTGATTTTATATTTTACATATCATGTTGTCCTCCATCCTGAGATTTTACATTATTAAAAAAGTAATTTATTGCATGTGTTTCCAGGTGAATTTTATTGACTTTTTCCAAATCTTTAGGCCTGCAAAATATGTAAGATAACTTGTTACAGTGAAGGAATTTCCAGTGGGGTGGCCATAACTTTACTTCAGAGTGAACAGAACTCAAGACCAAGGGAATTATTGCAGCTGTTTAATCTGACCTACTGTAGAGCAGAGTTCTTGTTTGAATAGTGTTTTTAGATCAGATAAAAGTGTATATTTATAAAATATCAGACAAAATACTATTCCACTAGTTTAATAAACAAATTTTAATTCTTTTATCTTAAATCTATAAGATCTAAGATCTATAAGATCTGTTAAGCCCTGGGTCCAAGCCATATACTGCCCAGGCAATTTACTTATATTTAAACTCCAAGAGTTCAGTTCACCCATGGAACTTTTGGAGAGCCTTTCAGTTCTTTTATACCTTGAACATGCTACATGTGTTTCCCAAGAGACTTCTTGTAATTTAGTGGGAAAAAAGGCAATTTGGCAAAAGGTTCACAGGAGTAACATACAACCAAGGAGAAGAAACATTTTACAGAGAACCCATCTACACCAGCTAAGTAAAATGCAATACATCAGTTTTCAGTTACCCAAAAGAGACTAAGGACAGACTAAAGAAAGAAAAGAGATTAAGAGAAGAAACAGGAATAAAAAGAGAGAGAATAAGAAGAGATAAAGAGGAAAAAAAGAGATTAGAATAAAAGAAAAATAGTTACCCCCAGAGTCACGTAGTGGTGTCTGGTCCAGGGAAGAAAGGCAAAAATGGAGCCCTTCTGCTCCTCTATTTATATGGTCTGGTGACCTCTCCCAGGTGGGACATCCGACTCACTGACCACTCAGCAATCAGAGGCTCCAGGGGACGTGGTGTGGGTGGGCTACCCGAGGCAGACCTTTTTTGGGTTGACAGCCCAGCCACATGGCTCCATGTCCATTCCATGTGGCCATGCCAGCTGCAGGGCATGTGGCTCCTAATACTGGAGGCCTGGCCCCTTGTCCCCTCATCCCCCCAGGCTGGTTGATTCGACCCAATTAAACAATCCAGAGAAATATGAATCCAGTCTCTCACACTATCCATCCTGTTAGTTCTTGCATTTTCCAACAGAGTTGAGAATCTGCAGATGGGTCTTCAACTCAAGCCAATAGGGTTGAGGGGGAAAAAGAAACAAAAAAATGAACTACGTTAGGACTGATACCCCTTTATAACCTTTTGTTAAAATCCTTGTTCTGAACATTGCCAGTAACTTCTCTCTAAGCAGGGAGTGGGTAAGCTTAACTTAGGTCTGTTTCTAATTTTTTTCATGAACTTCATTAGACAAGCATCAGCCAGTTTATGGAAGTGAATATATGCTTAAAAGTATAACAAAGCATAGTATGTTATTATTGATATGCAGCTTTTTACATGAAAATGTTTCAACAAGAAGCTAACTCAATGTGTTTCATGCTATTAAAACCTAATTTTAGCCATGAATGTATTTTGACTAGTTTTAGGAGATATGGTGCAAAATCAGAATTTATTGATATAATGACGGGACACTATATTTTGGTCTACAAGTGCAAGTTGTTTGGATTGAAGTGGAAGGGGAGAGGGGTTTAAAGGATAAGTGTTGTCCTATTTTCGAAAGATATGGAATATTGTGAAAGAAGAAAGTAATACAATCTTATATATTAGTAGGTAAAAGTTAAGCTATAAATAGTAACATCAATAGTCCTGTTCCTATTATGAACACAACCTGGTTTCCTGTTAACAGACTCTTCCGTTCACTCTCCAGTATCAAAAAAACCCACAACTCAACTCTAAGTGTAAACATTAACTTCACCTCTGTTAATGTTTATCAGAATTCCACACATAAAAGAATCCTATTAAAGCAGCTGAGGAAATAGATTAGCAGACATGCATGGAACAGACAGTGTATAATTATGTCTTTTTCTCCTGTCATGATATCACAAAATGAATTCCTAAAAAATAGAGTCTGAGGATTTACTTAGCAATAGCAACCAACCAAAAGAATTTTTCTTAATACCTGTGAACTATTTTGTGTGGGAATGACAGTTAAAATGGTGTTGCAAGAAGAAAACGGCAGCCATTTTACCTGAAGAAGTGAAAAACAGCTGCAAAATATACACTTTACATTGACAAATGCTAATGTAATTAATAAAGAACTGGCTGTCTTTACATGCATCTGAACTAAGTCCTGGGAGTAAAATTTATCAAAAGAATTGGAGGTATCTTTACCAGAGCTAGTCATTTTAGGTTTTTTAATAACCAGTGAAGAGAATCAGGACTTCTCAGCATGTAAAACATATCATACCATAAGAGGTCTAGAAAATGTTAGACATGTCATGACCTGAGACACCCTTTTGCTCTATATTATCTACAGGGCACTTGGGTGGATAGTTGAGAGGTCCAAGTCTACACTGTAAATACATAAAGAGTTGAATCCATCCTGGAAATTAAATCCTTAATTTAGATAAATCCATGCGTAAAGTTTTGATGGCTTCATTAGGGACAGAATGTCAACATGGGTTCTGAAAGGAAAATACACAATATATGAAAGATGGCTAGGATTGCAAAGACTGTTTTTCCAATTTTACCACCTACACAATTGATCTAACTGCTAAACTTTGATGATGTATTCATTGGTTTGGAAAAAAAAAATCTTTATATTGCATTGTGGCCCATAGCAAAAAAAAATAGAGAGAGATTTCCCTGTTCAAAGAATCACGAAAAGAAAAAAAACAAACAAACCCCACTTCTGACATGATGTATTCAAAGACTGTCGGTGGGCGTTTTCAGAGAGATAAATGTACTCAGTATGTATCTGTTGTAGTCACCAATCTTTTTTGCATCTGTTGATAACAAAGGAGGGTTTGTCAGCATAATTAGGAAGGGAGAAGAACATCCACTTTCTTCAAAATAGACTACAAAACCCCCAGTGTTTTCACATATATTTGTCATGGCTGATGGTATCAATGTTCATTGTTTGGGATGCATGGGTATTGGTCAAATGTTGTTTTGAAGTGAGCTCTCCTGTCACAGAAAGAGAAAAAGAATGAATAATGAAGAGGAATAAAGGGTATGTTGATATGGAAAAGGCATTGGAAACCCATTAAATAGATTTTCCTTTCAACTTCTCTTACATGTTTATTTGTCTATATTGATAGACTGGAATATATACCATATAGAAATCACAGTCACAGTACCTAGTCTTTTGTTGTATCCCTTGAAGGAGATATTTTTCCATTTTCTTCCTTTGTCTTTACAAGGGCCCTGCTAAAATGCAACAGAATAATTTTGAGTAACTGTGGTGACCCCATTTGGTCAAGAAAACGGTTTTCAAAAGATGACATACATTTCCTATTCAGCTTTTAATTTGCTGATTTTAATCACCCTTCTAGGGTTGAAGATTGTGCAATTATGCTGTCAGTTTATCAGTTCTATTGCATATGTGTCATTTTGCCAAGTAATCTTTGAACATAGAAGTCAGTTTCAGCTGATTCCATTTGAGGGAGAAGGAGAGGACTGAGTATAGTCTCACAAGTCTGGAGATGTGTGAATATTGGTCAAGTAGTGTTAAATTACAACCTCATCTTTTTCACCAGTTCCCATTTGGGATGATGCTTGAGCCTTCAACCAAGCAGCATATATTACACCAGAGAGCTAATTATCATACAGAATTGTTGTTACATGCATGGGGAAAGATGTTTGATAGAAAATGTGGATGAAGGGGAGAAAGGAGAAGTTACAATAGTTGAAGAAACTCATAGAAAAATAGCCATTTTCCTTTTATTTTTTAATTCAGGGTAGATTTTTTTTTCAGATTGCAAATAACTCGCCTCATTTATATTTAAAAATTTAATTGAAAAAATAAACATTTTTTGTCTTAAATTGACTTTGAATTTTATTGAAAGGGAAAAAAAATTGTTCGCTTTACAAGCAACCCAGATAAAAGATGGAAACTTGTGGTAAGTGGAATGGAATTCTGTGCCAACATCTGGAAACTGCTTGGACACATCAGTTCAAAGTTAGTGAACAGTTTGGTAGACTAATGAAAAAATGTATTGTGACTTTTTGACCACTGTTGTGGAAAACAAGGATAAATTGCAAACTCTTTAAAAGATGTTAAGTTCCTGTTAAGATGGACATACCATGCTGGAGAAGAATCAGATATTTTGAATGCTTAATTGCATCTAAAATTTTTTAAAGATGCTATTTTGAAATGACAGTCATTAGTTGATAAATGATGCATGATTTTATCTGGTTTTGTCTCTGTTGGGTATTTTTAACCTTGAAATAGAGACTGAAACACTGTGAAGTCAAATAATGTAAGAAAGTTCCTATGATAACTTTAACAGTATGATTATAGTATGATTTTTTTAAATAGATACACAATTTGAAATTGAAGTATTTTTAATATTGAAATACAACATCTGTAATTAGAGGTATAAATGTATTATGTATTTTTGGTTATGAGTCAAGTACATAGTACATGCATTTTACATCTAAACAATATTTTGGTACTATTTGTTTATCAAAATGAGTTTTCTAGAACCAGTTTTCAGGTCCAGCTTAGCAGCTTCTTCTTCCAGCAGCTTGCACATGAACTCACAGATTTCCTCCAGTGTCTTTCTGCAGCAGGACTTTGTCAGTTACATTGTGACACAAGGCATCCAGAAATGCAGAAAAGCCAACATAATAGCAAGAAGCCAAGATGCTATTTATAATTTTTATCACCAACTTTATTGGGTCATTTGTGCTCTATTTCCTGTTACAGAGGTCAGTATAAAAGCAGATGCTATAATAATTAATAGATTATATTTTTCTACCTCTGAAAGGCAATGGAAATTTTCATACCACATTAAGTTCTATCTAAAACAGAGATACTTGAGAGAAAACTGTATTTTGCTGTAGGAAGTAAAAGTATCAGGAGATGTATATTCCCCAAAGAACAGTGTTTAATAAGTGGAAAGGATTTAAAAGCTTTATAACAAAACAAATTCCTTGCAAGCATAGTTTTCAGGAAATTTCGTATGCAAGCTCTCCACGCCTTTTCCTGACAATGCATTGTATGATATCTCTGTAACCACAGTTCTTTATCCCAGGTCTAACACAAGTATTATAGTTATCTTAGACAAATGGAGGGTCAAGGTTTAGCCTCTTTTGTTTAAATAAAAATTGCTGAGTAGTTTCAAATGAAAGATAGTTGGATCTAAAGCTACATGTAGAAGTCAGCTCAAAGTGTAGAAGTCAGAATGTGCCTTGAAGTGTGGTGGAACTTGTGTTTTCAAACAGAACACTGAAAATCATATTTGCATCTCATGCTTATATATTGGATTGGACAAGTTTTTCATACTGCTTGTAATATAATAACTCTTTTCCTGAATTAAATTTGTACAGCATCTCCCATAAAAGATGAAATAAATTCAATAAAATTTCCCTGGCTCTGCTTTTTACTGAGTCAGATAAAATTTTTTTATTTCACCAAAATGACAAAAAAAGTTCAGCCTTCGAAACCCCTCATCTACTGAATAGCTTAAGTAGTTCTTTACCTTTTAAGGAACAATTCTGTCTAAAGTGTGCATTATTTGATTGTTACAAAATATCATTGAGGTTAATTTTTATCAGGCATCATTTGACGAAAAGCAGGTTTCGCATATACAACAAGTAAAATGAAACTGTCCTTTGAAGGCTGAAAAGGGACATAAAATTGGAAAGCAGGCACAAATTAAATTCATCCTTGGCTGAGATATAGTGCCAGTGTAGTGCATATCAGATACAGAAGTTTTGATTTTCATTTCTCTTACATTTGTAAACAGCCCTAATCCTGAAATTCAGTATTGGAGAGGATTCCTTAGCAAGTCATGCCACTGCATTTTGTGGTGAGATACATCTTCTGCATTTAAATGTGTCTGTCTAATTTAAACCATTGGTCAAGGCTCATTTAGCAGTCAATGAAATGAAGTTTTCCCATTGCCATATCCAGTCTACTTTTCTGGGAACATCTACTGTAGTTCTCTTGTACATTCATTTTGCCATCAGCTCTACAGGAAGTCTACCTGCCAACTTATGCAAAGACTATAACATTTAAATGGCTAAAGTAGGGGAAGTGGAGCCCATCTTCTGTTAAATTTCTATGTGTATATATTATGTGGAAGTATTACCACTGTCATTATTAAGAAGATATCAGTACCAGCTAGATTGTGATTTGACATGTAGGGGCATTTTTGTCTATTGCTTGTTTCCTTCACGTCTAGTTCCATAGATTTTTTTTTTTAATTTTTCCTCTTCAAATTCTTTTTTCAGTATCAAAATTTTGCTAAAGTTTTATTGGAATTTGTTGCAGGGGCTGGGTGTGTTTCTTTTTGTTCAAGTTAATTAAATTGGAAGTGAAAGTAGCTAAACAATACTAGACCTTGAATAAACTAACATGAGTTTAACACAATGTGAGTCAAACTACCATCCAAAATAAACAATGTGGTAAGTTCTTGAAATGATAGAACACATTTTGTTAATGATTAAAAAAGCTGTATATGAATAACTACACATTTTTAATGGAATAAAAACATTTTGCACCTTTTCCAATGTGCTTCAACTGTTGTGGATGCAAAAAGATATTTTATTACTTGTTGTTGGGTAGGAGTGCTTCAGTGATTTTTAAATTAAAGACAAAGGTCTTGTTTGCTGTTAGATTTCTAGCTAGGCAAATATATGGAAGATAAAATGAGGTAAAAAGTGTATCTGCTGAGGTTTTGCCTGCAACTGTAATTTAATCTGTGGGTGGATAGAAGTTGAACTGCCCTAGAATGATGTGCTGTAGGAGAGCTTGAGAGATTTTCAAGCAGCTAAGCAGGAGTGCAGAACTGGAATTAAAGGTATTTCCTCATTTTAAAGCAAGAATTTGCAATATTGTCTTTTTGGCTTCAGTGCTTGCATAGATCTGAAATTGTTTTTCTGACACTGATATGGTAAAGTTCTACATTCCTTAATCCTCAGGTTTGTTTAGCCTCAAATTGACTCAGTGTTTCTGTGTTACATTAGGGACATGGTTTAGTGATGGACTTGGCAGGGCTAGATTAATTGTTAGACCTAATAACCTTAGAGGTCTTTTCCAACCTAAATAATTATGTGATTCTGTGATTCTATGATTCTGTGTATATTTTGCGAAAAATGGGCTTGATTGTATCCAATTTTTGACATCTGAGAATGTGATGAAAGCTACTTTTTTAGGCTTTCTCTGTCATTAAAATATGGAGCTTCTTTAGGAACTGATTCTTGCTGTCTTATAATAATAATAGGAGAACCTATGTTCTCAAGAAGTTCTCTCTTGATAGTGAATGCAGAAGGAGCTAAAATAGTGAATTTTAGAAGTCATCTGATGTATAGATGGCTACACTTAGTAAGATTAGTTGCACCCCAATGTTCTAGTACCTAGTATAACTTGATAGTGAGAATCTTCTTGCCTTCAGGAAACTAGTCTGTTTCACATATAAGTATTTTCCCCAGACTAACTCAGTCTCTTGGAGGAATTGTACTCAGAGCTACTGGGGTCTTTTCAGAGACAACCATGTCTTTCTCTTCCTTGAAAACTGTCAACAGCTCTGCTACAATATTATTTTTAGATTCGTAAATCCTTTCTTTCCTTGTGAATAGAAAGGATTCTATTAATGTAGAACTATATAGTAAAAAGCTCCTGTTAACATGTTCATCTCATGACTCTGACTGGAGTACAGGGATTAATTGCTAGCTCAAGCATCTTTAGTGTCTCTGACAAACCTCCAGAAATTTTTGTGTATATTCAGAAAAAATGCACATTTCAGAGAGGGAATTACCCCTCTGTGAGGGTTCTCACCCAATAGCACAGAAAACAATTGTCCCTGATGACTGATTTGAGAGAAACCTCTGTTTCCATCTTAGTATGAATAGGGATTCAGGACTGGCATAATAGAAGTATTTCTTTAAGGAAATCACTATTTGCTGCCACCCTGAAAATCAGATGTGGTGTGTGCCTCATATCCATTTCTGTTGTAATATTACTGCAAAGATATGCTTTAGGTTTTATTTTGATAGCTTGCATTGTCTGTTACATTTTTAGGTGGACTTCTTCAAAGATAATCTGAATCTGTTCCGGGTTGGCTGATGATTACATAATGACTTCTTCTGGGGATCGATAGGAAATTCCACTGTTTTTAAGGATCACTGCAATACCAAATTACAGGGACTTTTGCTGTTGTTTTGACTCCTTTTTTTTGAAGCATATGTTTGTTTTTGACTGAAAAAATCAAACCCCAGCTCCCAGAACAACCCTCAAAAAACCGTAAAGAATTGGTCCTGTTATTTTTGCCAATATCACTAGGGGTTTGAATGTTAAACAGTGGAACCACCTGTCTTGAGTCTTTCCATTAAATTGTACCCTTAGAAGCATGGGTATGCTAATAAGAAGAGATTCTACTTCAGCCCTAAATGGACTTTTATTTTAGAGAATTGTAATAATAATTCAATAATCTCTCTTTTCATAGTAGAAAATACTGAAATTATTAAAAAATAATTATTTGAAATAGCATATGAACTTTAAAAGCAACAAGAACATTTTAGCTGACTGCTGACTGCAGCATGGGAATTCTCTTTGCTGAGTCAAATAATGACCTCTAGTTTCCTTTTACAAGAAAGTTCATAATAGACGAAGGTAATTTTCGCAATGCTAGTGCGGATAAGACGATTTGGCCATCAAGCTTGCAACAACAGTATACTTCCTTGTCTTTTCTGTTGTGTAATTAAAAAATCTTTGTTCTCACAGCATTTATATTTGTAATAATTACTTCTTGCTTATCCAAGTAGTCTTTTCAGACCATTTGTATTTATTCAGTTAAATATTTTATTAGTAATCGAAGATTTCATGACTGAAGTCTGAGTATAAAATGTTTTTCTTAATTTGGATCCATAAAGGATTTAAATCAATGATTAATTTATGATCATTGAAACAACTTAAGATTTTAAAATTTCTGGCTTTTAAACTAGATTTTCTCACATTTCCATATTGATTGTTGTGGTTGCTACAAAGAATTTCATATGTTGTGTGTTTCAAAAGAAATTAAAATATTTACAATATGACTTAGTTCCTATTAACTTCAACCCAACAAAATTATATCCATATTCAAGGTGCTGAGTGAAAATGAAATTTATATGGTGCTTAGTATTAGCGCAAAATTAATTTCACTGTCTATACATTGCATCTTGGAGCTTATGAAGAATGAAAGAGCAAAGCCGTAGCCAAGTACTCTAATAAATCTCTTTTTAGGATGTCACATTTTCATACCTTGGCTTAGATTGATGTCCTGGTTCATGGCTGAGTATATATGAAACCTGAACTTTTCCTTGCCCCATGGCAATTTCTTTGATATGTTACCCCAAAGCATCACTTCTGTTCTAAGTGCTTTTATCCTACATCTTCACTAGGCATCTATGTGGAAGAGCCTTCCATTTGTTTGATTCTGGCTATTCTCCACCTCAGTCCCACTAACAAACAGCTGGAACAGTTGGGTTTGATGATGCTGGCAAAAAAATATTGCTACTCATTTGGAGCTGAAGTCTGATGCTGCAAAATATCGAGTTGCATTTCCCAAGGGTTTTTCTAATCCCAGGTAGGAACTATAGATATAATTAAATGTGGGCAGGAATGTGGGATGGAAAGATATTTTTAGGAACACATGTCATTTTGTGGTTTAACTGAAGGAGTGTCTTTTGGAGTTATTAGTTACCTGATTCAGTTCAGGGCTTATTTTGAGAAGAAAATTGAAGGAAATAATGAACAGACAGAAGTCAGAAGAGAGCCCTTCTTCTGTGATGGGCAGCCGCATCTAGGAGAATGGAGTACACCAGTGCTTCTGTGAGGAAGATTGCTGTATCATCTCAGAGACCAGTTTTCATGTGCTGGGAATGCTGTAGAAAACTAGAGTAAGAAGCATCTGTAGTAGAAGAGTCAAAAGGAATGACATCTAGGGAAGGGGCATAAAGAGAATTTCTGGGAGCCATGAATCTTAAAATAGGTGTATGTTGACTGACTATGAACCAGTGTTTCTACGGACACATTCTTGTCTCTCCATTTCTTTTTTGCTTGTTTGTTACTATATTGAGAGTGTGCTTCTAAGCTTGAGAAGTCTTGGAATTTGAACTTTGCCAGTCATTGCTTGCATTATGCTTCCTGGAGCTCCTTTGTCACCTCTGCTATAATGTCCAGGTCACATAATAGCAAGTTGAAGGAACCGGGTGGAACCACACATATTCTTGGCTGACCCAAAGAAAAATTCCTCAATGAGGGAAGCACTGTTAGCCACATCTATCCTGATTTAAGAATTATCCAAATAGCAGAGGTTATTTTTCTAATTGTGATGCTCATTGTCAACTATTTGACCCTGAACAGGCTTGTAATGAAGTGGGATGAATATGGACTTCCAGATTATGAGGGATGAAATCACCTTTTTATTTAAGGCCCACTGACATGTTGATTTCATGCCCCATCCAAATAAAGAGTGCTTAAGGACAATCTTCAGATGACACATCTTCTGTCCCTCAGTTTTTCCCACTCTGGTGGTTTTCCCACTTTTGTAGCTTCTGCACTGCAGATTGCTCCACTCAGGTTTGGTTTTAGGAATAGAATTGATAAATACAGGCAGCAGTACTGTGTACTTACTATGCGTATACAGCACCTTGAGAACTGTCTAGTTACCTTCTTTCCAGAGACCTTATGTACAAACACTTCCAAAATGTGATTTCTCATCCCATCAGCCTAGAACCTGAAGGTTCCAAGGAATATCAGAGTGTGTTGTGGATAATCCTATGTCAGATACAGAGAGAGCTGGAGTAGCTTGCAGACGCATAGTAAGAGTAGGATTTCTACTGTAAAAGACTGTTCCAATTCCCCAAAGACCTTGCTTTATGCAGGTAGAGTGCTTAGGCAAGGATATACTGCTGCTGATGCAGATGCACTGAGTAGCTAGAGAGTGAGGAAGAAGATAATGGAAGTGAATTTCTTATTTGGGATGTCTTCAATTCTGAAATTCCAGCTCCACTTCTTGCTGTAGGTACTATCAACAAGAAGGAGTACCAGAGACAGGACAGGTCGATTTTGCTAGCTGTGCAGTTCTGACCAAATTGTTATTGACATGTCATGGACAACCGATACAACAATCTCGAGTGTTGCCTTAGCCAAGTTCACTGTGAGCTAACTGAGAGATATGTACTACAAAACTGTGTGAGATTCTCATTTGCATTTAAAATTGGTTGCTGGAAGAGGAACAGAGCAAGTAAACTCGCTGGAGTTCTCTGTATGCAATAACCTTGTAATGCAGGATTCTGATTCCTTTCTGTTTATTCTGAGTGTAATATACTTGCTAGAGTTTTTCTTGGTGGTCGTTTTTGTTTTTTTTGTGTTGCTGTTTTCACATTCAATTTAATTTCTGGCAGAACACTGACAGAAATAACAAAGTGTCAGTAGTAAAGATGGAAGCTGTAATAAATGTGTTTTTGAGATTAATTGCAAGGGCAGGCAGCATTATCCTAGCAAAGAATACAAGTAGTAAATAAAGAAATATGTGATGTACCATCTACGTTTGCTTCCCAGGTTTGTGGAGTAACTTGAAACAAAGTAGTAATCCCTCTCTTCCCAACCCCCTTCTCATAACATCATAAAATTTTTCAGTACTTGATACATAGCTCTAGATAATGCTGATAAAAAGCAGTGGGCAATTTTAATGAGAAGACATCATAAACCTGGCATTTAGCTCCCAAGGAAACAGACTGGGAGCTCAAGCACAGCCAGGCTGTTTCTAGTTTAGCTAGATTTAACACAAGGTAAAAATATAAAGCAAATCTACCTCTGCCCTTTGCCAGATACCTGTCAAGAAAATACCACTCTGAATAAAGGAAAGACTGTTTTGTCTCCTATGAGAAACTATGCAGGTACCAAGGTCCATTCCTTTAAGTGGAGTCTGTTTTTTTGCTGTACTTCTGCTAGGGATGTTAGAAAGACTGTGCCCTCTGTTTCTCCTTCAGCTCGGAGATGTGGTGGTTCCATCCTTTGTCCTTTAGTCTAAAGTAACCTGTTACAGTTCAAGAACTCTGTCAGGAATTTTCAGTTGATATTATGACACAGACATATTAAGAAGTGCTTCAATATTTAACTCTACTAAGAACTGACAAGGCTGTTATTTGTGCCTACAAAAATCAATCATTAAGCCTTATCATCACTTAATCTTGAGGAAATGCCTTGGGACAATAGATGGCTAAAGATTTTGTGAGCAAGGCCAACCATGTTTCTCTGCAAAGATAGTTTTGCAGAATGGAAAATCCCCAAGTCAGGCAAAAAAGGCTGAAGTCAGGATTTCTGAGCCACCAACTGCTTGGGTTAGCAATGACACTGTGATCCATAGTACATGCTTTGGTCAGGAAGAGGTGGGGATGTTATATGATGTAACTGCGCACAAGTTCCTCTACTGACAGATGGAGAGCTAAGAAAACACATTGGGATGTGTGTGGGGGATGGAGGGTGTGTGAGGGGGTCAGGAGGGAGGCAGAGAGAAAGAGAGGGAGAGAGAGAAAGGAGACAGGATTTTGGGGAGTTGACATATGCATGGTGCCATC
>VWZF01006120.1:66740-79336 GCA_013396755.1 Sclerurus mexicanus | reverse complement strand
CCCCCCCCATATCACTCAACTGGGATTTTTTATGGTTGGTTTGTTCTTTTCTTTTTTTGCCCCAAATTCTTCTTAGCACTATAGGGAAAGAATTCAGAGAAATTGGTTACCATGAGATTTTTTAAAATGTAAATTAAATGTAAATTATTTATAAATATACTTCTGTTTTAGAGTCCCATACAAAGTATGTTATATACCTTATGCCCCTGTTTATTAAATTCTAAATGCAAACTGCTGACATGGTGGACTGTATGAAAAAGGGCATGTTTCAGTTGGGTGAGGAGACACACAATGACTGAGGGCTATGAAGTCCCTGTTGTGTGAAGACACATGTGCAAGTCTGCTGGGAGAAACAGTAATACTTTCTTTCCAGGCCCAGGGAAGCTGCAGAGGCCAGTGGCCCTGTAAACCAGAAAAAAAAAAAAATCCAAACCAATGAACTGAACCAAACCAACCAAAAAAAACCCCTCAGTATATGGACTATGCAGCAGGACAAATATAACAAGTGCTTTAATCTGTCAGAAGGACAAGGTCTTTTAACCTGAGTGGGAATATTGCTGCTAATAAAAGTAATGACAGCTCATGTAGACAGGATTGCAAGATTTAATACTGAATACTGGGAGGTTTTTTTTTGTTTTTAGTTTTGTTTGTTTTTAGCAGAAACATATATTTATTTTTAGCTATGTCAAAACATAGGTATACTACTTGAGATACTGTAATATATGTCATTTAAAATATAGATGCCAATGAAGCAGAGAGTTAAGGAACAAAAGTCCATAAATAAACTGAGGAAAATGACTCTATTTTCATTACTGTCAGAATGACAACAGTGTATATACCAAGTCAAACATTTTTGACACTTCTAGGTGGTCTCACACCAGTTTCTTAGACAATTTTAGTAATCAGTGACTTAAGTGGTGGTTATATTGATTCATGGACTCTGGGTTTTTCTCTTTCCATTTTTTTCTGTGAAAATCTGAATTCCTCTCTGGGACTAAAAAAAATTCTTTTTCTTTCAGAATTTCTTCTTCACTCTAATGGATTCCCAGAAAAATAAAGCTATATAGTAGGCCTGAAACCAGTATTGCTGACATCTAGGGAATATGCTCCATTCCTTCCCCTGCTGGCCCAACAGGTCTTTTGGATCAAGCCTGTAACTTAAGAGAGGACTACAATGTAACTGTGAGTACCTGCTGAGTTGTACTAACTCTTGTTTTGGTTGCTAGCAGGAGAGTTGGCTTTTATAAATAAAGATATTTTTCATTACTTTGTTGTCTTCATTTTTATATACAGCTTCATTTTCCTTTAGCCTCAGTTATAAAATCTAGGAGATTCTATGCTCACTTGCTAGATGATGTTCAATTCCAGTATGAACAACACATATATTAGGAAAACAATTTGGAAATGTCCTGAACACCAACATTAATTTTCTGCATTATTGCTCATACTAATGTATTACCTATTTACATTACCTTAGGTGTTGCCTATGGACAGACTAAGGCACAGGTGAGTAATGCTGAACACTGAATGTTGCATACAGCATTCTCTGAAGCTCCACTTTGTTCTCTGAAACTGTTATTCAATCATTTCTGCTCTTCCCCATCCTCCTAGTGAGGCATTCTGAAATTGTTATGTCCCCTATCAGTATCTTGAACACCCAGAGGCTCCCTCAAGCTTTCCCAGCCATTTTCTTTACCCTGACCTCCACGGAACTATTCCAATCTGCTAAAACTCTCACTGACATTTCCCAGACTCCCACCCACCTCCAGAACTTCCTGGACACCTCCCAGCTACTTGCACAAAAATACTGTGCTGCTGAGCAGGACACTACCAAAGTTTAAACAGCAATATACTGGAATGTATAAGCTTGGATCCAATAACAGTTCACAGACTGCAGGAAATGCTAAATTTTTTACAAATGATTTCTGGCTTTCATTAACTGAAAAGCATAAGATGAGGGTATTCTATCAGGAGTTACAACTACTATTGCCATACCACAAAACAAAAAAACAGAATTTGTTTTACTGTTCAATGAAACATACGTATATTTCTCTGCATCAGTAAAGACTCCTTGCTTAGAGGTTCACAGCCAGAATTACTCTGAGGAACAGAAGTTAATAGCCAGCTATTTTTCAAACTGTTTTGCTTAAGAAGCATGCCTTTTGGGACAGATGTCCAGTTCTTGACATGACTATAGAGTAATTTCAGAATTTCTTTATTGTAGAAGTTGAGATGTCTTCCTAATGTGGAAGAATAGTGATTGTTAGTAAGCTCTTGCGGCTCTTTCTCTCTGTTGTCTACTCTGCTGCATGGTGTGGAAAGCTGACCAAAAGACTGGGCTATAAGACCCTACATTCAGTTGCCATACTGCAGTACCAATACAGATATGAGGACACTGGAGGACTTTCTGTAGAAAATAACCATTTGTACCCCAAAGAGAAAGAATATAAGGGTGATCAGAAGCTATTCATCAGTTAGACAGTAAAGTTTTTTAAACACATGTTTACTAAAAATTGTTCTTAGTAAAGAATTATGTTTTGAAGATAAAAAAATCTCTGTGTTCAAGACATATACCAGTAATAAAATCAACCATTTTTGATTTATGGATAAAATAATTCAACCATTAAAGTATTTAAATAAATTAATAGATAAGGAGAGGAATAGAAAGGGCTTAATTTAAACTGGCATAGAAACAGGATAAAAGAATAGAAAGTGAGATAAACATAGGCAGAACAGGTCTTTTAACCCTACAAAGCTGGTTTGCATGGTAAACATTAAAAAGATGTAGAGTCCTGATCAAAATGTTTTAAGATCTTTGCAAATACTCCAACAACACCTCCTCATTTATGCTAAATGTCTCCCTAAAGAGTAGAGCAAATGCACTACAGAAAAAGAAACAGCTCTTGCTTAGATATCAGTCATAGAGGAGATAATATACTGAAAGTGTATAAAGAACACCTTTTCGCTTATAAAAGATACATGGATAAAAAAAAAAGCAGAACACAAGAGAGGCAATATAGTACAATGTTCTTGTGTGAAGCTGGTAAAAGTGGAGGGATTGTGATCTTTCTGTGGTGAATGAAATCAGTCCTTCATACATTCCACCACCTGAAATGGCTAGTTGAGATACAGAAGAAATACTGAGACTTTAGGCTATAGGTTTGATTTCCCATTTGCCTTGCTTATGAACATTTGCATGGTAAAGTGGCCCATCTCTTATAACATAAAACCAAAAAAATTAGATCTCATGTTCAGATGTCAAGAGATGAAACCCAAAGGACAAAAATGTCAATAGAGGCAAAAATACTCTTCAGATAACACTGACATCAAATGTTAGTTTATGTAAGTTACCAAACCTCATACCATGATCTTCCTACATTGTCATTACCTACTATGATGAACCTGAAATAGTGATGTATACATGAAAAGCACTGTGGCGAACCTGAAATAGTGATGTATACATGAAAAGCACTTTGATGTGAGTGTCAAAATGAAAAATCTCATGTCTGAGCTACTGGTGTTATTTTAAATAATTTATTGACAATTTTCTTTTGACATGGGAAGCATAGGATTTCTGCTAACCTCTCTTCATGGTCTGCTAACCACAACAAAATAAGCATTATTGGCTTTTTCACACATAATCAGCTTTGCACACCAACCAGAATAAGCACAAAAAGATATTTAGTGTTCTCTGTTACCTTTTGAAATGCCTTATGTGTAACGTTATTTAACTGTGTATGGACACAGTTGTTCAGTATTTTCTGGGCTTTAAGATATCAACAGATAAATGCAAAGGGTAAATTTTTCACCATGATGGGTCCAAAGACTATGTGCTTTCATTTTAAAAAAGGAAAGGAAAAGAAGAGAAATAATGCTATAAGGGAGGCAATATGTACTATGGAAATTTAGGATTATATTAGTCACTTGTAATGTTATGAGTGAAGTTCAGCATGAGGAGGAATGGAGGAGATTAACAAATTGACATGGTCCTGTTGGGCATTCCCATTCAAGGAAAAGAAGCACCAGGCTGTTCAAGTTACATGCATTAATGTTTTGCCTAGAATTCATGAGCCTATTTTGGTTTTTCATTCTTAGTCCATGTAAATTTGTTTCAAAGACAGACTCAGCTATGATCCTAATTCAGAGAAATTGAGTAATTTTTTCTGTCTTTAGTATTATTGAATAACACTATTTCCTATAATCTTGATTGATGTTACAGTAGCAATGAGATGCTCAGAAGTCTGTGTTGGTGGGAAATAGTACACAGTCTAAATATCATTTTATTTTCTTGTATGTGATGGGGCCAGTTATTTGCACTGTACTAACAGTAATCACAATGCTAAGTCAGAGTACTATGTACAGAATTTGTCTGGCATGCTGTGCACTTGTTTTATGTGATGTCCTATCTGCACTTTCATTTTCTTGGTACCTATCCTGAATCTTATTAAAATACCTGGAAATTCATGGAATTTTTAGACATTTTCTTCAGTGCAGCCACTCATTCAGAAATGAATCAAATGAGTTTAGTGAGTTAGAGACCTATATTGTAAATATCAAGGCACATTTATTACTTTTCTTGTCAGTTCCTCTGCAATTTATAGCAGAAAAGAGGGTTCAGAAGTATGCTTGTCCTTAACTGGTTTTCTTACACACTTTACATCAGAGAAGCTGCAGTTACAATAGTTTGTCCTTCCTTTTCTTTCACCTGTTGCACGAAACTTTCTGAGATGTACATTTAAAAACCAAACCAAACCAAAAAAGTGGAATGACACTTCAATGGCATTGCATTACCCTGAAATAGCAGTGGGGGAACTGACATCTCTGCCTAAAACTGCAGATGAGTGTGTTTTGGAATATGTGTATGTCAGCCTTGCTTACTTAGTATTCTGCCCTTATTTTTAAGCTCCTTATTTTTAAACTCCTCAGCTAAAACCACATCATGTGCCTTGATGCAGAAAAGTAGTTGTATATGAATTTGAGCTTCATTTCCTGTGAATGCAAAGAAAATACAGGTATGACACTACCTAAAATAATTGTATGATGGATTCTCCTTCTGCCTTTAAACATCTTTATATTGATGTATCCTCATTAGTATATGGAGATTCTCAGTGAGGGGACAGTCTTGGCTTTTGTAGAAAATATAACTTAGATATTTCCCTCTCCTGCCTCCCAAACCTGTTGTAATACACTGAGCTGCTGATGCAAGCCAGGGGCAGCAGCAGAATTTCTGTGGAAAAGTACAGGAGCCAAATTGGTACAGGATTGTCAGATGCTGTTTTAACCATTTGTAAGATTTTATTTGCTTTTCAATTTGTGTTTTGTTTACAGAAATAATATGTTCAGGAATTGTGTTAATCATTCCATGAAAATGTGAGGAGGAGATGACAGGACACAATTACTGGTCTTGCAACTTTACTTGATTGACTAGTTACTTGCAACTTGGAACATGGACTAAAATAAAGAACATCAGAGTGTTTTGGGTCAACTGTGGAATACATCTAGGCTTCATGTTGAGGTACACTGTATATCTAAAAGACTTACTAGAGTGCAACTATTATTGATGACCCCGCAGTAGTCCTTATTCAAACTGACATCATTTTCAAGAGGGATTTTTATTTATTGAAAGTTTTAAAATCTAACAAAAAATGCATCTTGCTAATCCAATGCAAATGACAGAGCACTACTATTATTGTATTGGTTTTTTTGTTGTTTGTTTGGGTTTTTTTATGTAAGATGTTCTCTTTTATTCTACACAGGAATATTATTCTGCGAGAAAAATTACTCTAAAGCAACTATTTTTGAAATGTTAGAAGAGATCCTGGCTTTCCATGTCATACACAATTTATTTTTATACAGATCCCCAGGAACTGTCACAATTTTTATTCTCAGCTTTTCAGTAAATCAGGAACACGGTTGTGGGAATCATCATGCTAAATCAGACAAGTGCTCCATTGAATCCATGTCACTGTCCAATCTCTAATCAAAGCCTACTGGTGCAAACTAGGATACATAAACCTACAGAAAATTAGTGGTTTATTCTGTCCACATGTTCCTGACTATTTGTGTCTGATCACATCTTAAAACTGATTGTTAATCTTTGTAGTCTCTGGTTTACAGCCAACAGCTGTATTTTATACTCACTTTCTTAAACCACTGTTTTCTTACTCTAGCTTTTTCATTAAAAATAAAATGAGAATAGGAGTGGTGAAGAAATCAAGATGGTATTAAGTTTATTGTGTTTTACCTAGACTGAAATGATTAGTTACCACTTGTGGGTGCTCTCAGGAGCACTCAAATATTCAAGACTATGCTGTCAGACCAGCAAACAGTAAAACACTACTGAGTTTCTGATTAGACATGTTTGTCTAATCTGATTAGGTGACTCATACAGAACTAGATATGTAAATGATATTGTTGAGATTTTAGTCAGTTGATACGGGATACAAAAATTCCAAGAATGTGTGCAAGATTTTGAGTGAGACTTCTAGAATTTGTTAGTCCAAATGTTAATTGAACAGCTCTAACATACCTATACCTGATATGCCATGTTATATATCACTGCAGTACAAAACAGCTTGTCCAGAAGAACTGCAGTTGATATTTCTGGTCACCCTGAAGTGGCATACAAGCTCCTGCTACACCAGAAGGCAATTCATGTATCTCCAAGGAATTATGCTGAAAATCAAAGGAAGATTGTTTATTTCTTCAGATACAAGGGAGCATGTAATATCTCCACATACTAAAATACAAATACCACAGATGTTTATTTTACCATCTACTGTTCCTCTTTTTAATTATAAAGAACAAAAATTAGTCGGTGTCTTTTCTCTGTAGATATTCTATGTAATAACTTTCAGAAGTTGTAAGTAGAAAACAATTGTCATTTTCACTATGTCTCTAATCTACATCTAGACTACGTATTTAATCTGGGCTATTAAGATTCTGCAACATTTTATTTTCAGTCATGCCATTATTGGTAATTACGAAGGTGCCCTGCTAGTCAATTAAGTATTAATTTCACTCTTTCTTATTTGCACATGGCCTGTACTTCCTTGATGTTTATAAGATTGTGAGCTTGAAAATCTTGCCATACCCTTTCTCATCAGAAAAAGGAGCAGCGATTTTATAACATCAAATAATGTAATAGAAAACCTGCTTTCTGACCTGGCTGAAATGATAATTTATTCAGTCTTCTGACTGTGTAAATAGGCCTGAAAATAGGCAGAAAGAAGGGGAGAGGAAGGGAGATAATCCAAAGCCTATTCCAAACATCAATTGCTAATTGCAGCTGAAGACAAGCACCTGAATTTCTGCCACAAAGGAAGAAAGAAGAATGTTGCCAGGAGCATTGCAATGACCATTTGACATTTCAGCTGTCGGCCCTGCAGCATATAATCATAGGGTGTATTTAAGTTCTCCAGCAATTGCAAGTCTACTAAAAATGTAGTATTCTGACAGCCATCAAGCTGAGGGAATGACAGGTAAAAAATACGTACGAATATAAATTGCATGGTGCTTTTTGTTACAAAAAGTGATTCGGCTTGCTTGTGATTAAGTTTTTTTCATTTTTCTTCTTTGGAATCCTTGAAGTCACTTGGTAGCAATAACACAGTGTAATTGTTTTATGAAGCTCTTATGAGTATTTAGCTTTGTAATGACTACCTGTGCACTAAGTAGATAGAAATTTTTCACTGCAGCAGGATGAGAGTCTTTGTCCCTCTGAGAAGTGCATGCCTTTTCCCTTAACATGTCAAACAGTTTTAGGGATAGTTGTGAGGGATTTGGAAATCCACAGTTACATTTCTTTCTGGCTCCTTTGGAAGCTATCTGTGCTAACAGCAATAACTGCTGCTCCTTCAATTGGTGACATTCCCAGAAGAAAAGTCTTTTATGCAACGGGCTCTAGGTCATAGAAAATGAAAGTCACTGGGTGGTCTATATGGCAAAGCCTAAAGAACTGGGATAAAATACCAGCTTGGTGCCATACAGTGGAAGCCCCATATCAGATGCAAATAGCCCTTGCTTGGCCCTACCCTTGTAGAATTCTTATTGAAAGCTTATCTTCAAGTAGGATGCTAAGGTCCCTGCCCAACACAGCATTGATCCATAGGCATAATATTAGGTATATTGGTAATTCTACTGAGCAAACAATAGTCTGTCTTCATGTCATGCAAGAATTTAACAATTAAAATTCTGAAGTAGGCAGGGATATAAAGGCAAAATGTCAAAGAATTGAATGCAAAAGTTTTAAGCCACGAAATCAGGAACAACTTTTCCACTGCAAAGTGAAATATGAACTTCTTTCTCTTCTGTAAATGCCTTTTTTTCAACATGTTTTCTTCAGCTCCATCTCAGTGAAAAGGGAGCGAGTTTGAAGATCAGACCTTTAGAAGATCCTTTACTTTAATAGTTGCAAAGATATAGAATAAAACAAAGCTTTGCTGCAAGTCATTCTCCAGTTTGGAGCATTGCAGATACAGCTACGTTTATTTTATATTCTGTGAATATACCTTGCTTAACTAGTATTACTAGCTTGATGTTTTTCTTTAGGGCACTTTGTTGGATCTTGGAGGTGTGGTTTATACAGCTAAATCCTAATTTCTTAGTAATTTTTTTTGTAAGTTGTATCTAAATAATGACACAGACATCAATGCATGTGGATTGTCCACCCATTTGGAAAAGCACAGAAAAAAAAATAAATTGCAGATGACACCAAGTTGGGGGGGAGTGTCAATCTGCTGGATGGTAGGATGGCTCTTGAGGGCACCAGAACAGGCTGGAGACTGGCCAAATCCAGCCAAGTGCCGGGTCCTGCAGTTTGGCCCCAACAACTCCCTGCAGCACGACAGGCTGGGACCAGAGTGCTGGAGAGCAGCCAGGCAGAAAGGGACCTGGGATTCTGATTAAGAGCAGGCTGAACATGAGACAGGAGTGTGCCCAGGTGGCAAAGAAGTCCAAGGGCATCCTGGCCTGTATCAGGAATAGCATGGCCAGCAGGGCCAGGGAAGTGATTCTTCCTCTGTACTTGGCACTGGTGAAGCCACACCTCGAGTGCAGTGTCCAGTTCTGGGCCCCTCAGTTCAGCAAGGACATTGAGCTGCTGGAGCGGGTCCAGAGAAGAGCAATGAGGCTGGTGAAGTGACTGGAGCACAAGTCCTCTGAGGAGAGGCTGAGGGAGCTGGGGTTGTTTAGTCTGGAGGAGACTCAGGGGAGACCTTATTGCTCTCTACAATCACCTGAAAGGAGGTTGTACCAGGTCAGGGTCAGTCTCTCCTCACAGACAACTAGCTATAGAACAAGAGGGCACAGTCCTAAGCTGCGCCTGGGAAAGTTTAGGTTAGATATCAGAAAGAAGTTATTTACAAGGGGAGTGATCAGACATTAGGATGGGCTGTCCATGGAGGTTGTTGAGCCACTGTTCCTGGAGGTATTTAAGAATAGAGTGGCTGTGGCACTCAGTGCCATGGCCTAGTAGGCAGAATGGTATTAGGTCAAAGGTGATCTCAGAGGTCTTTTCCAAACTAGTTGAGTCTATGATTCTATGAAACTCTATACCTTGCTTGGAAAGCTAGTTTTTCATTAGATGTTTACCTTAGTTTACAAGCAAATGCACAGCTCAAATAATGTCTCCATAACAAAGTTCTACTGCAAGTGTTATGAGAATATCTGCATCAAGGCATGGCAAAATGATGACTCACCTCCTGTAGCATTTTTCTTGAATAGGTAGTGAAAGTCACCCACCCTTCAAGATTTCCTAAGGTCAGGAGCACTCGAAGCTCAATAAATTATAGCATTATGTACAGTGTGAATTTAAGAAGACACATCTTTGTGTTCTGATGTACCAGAATCTTGAGAGCAGTCACAGGTACCACAGACCCAGCCTGAGGGCAGACTCTGGTATGACTGCGGTATGAGATGTGTTAATTCAGTCTAATAGCCCGAAAGTGTCTACAAACAAGGCTGCAATGGAGACATAAAAGGAATTTAAAGCTACTTTTTTGATTTAAAAAAAAAAAATACAGAAAGATGATACTAACTAGAGGACAAGAGGCCATATACAATCCCATAGCTGAATATTCCTGAGGGGAAAAAGAGAAATGAAAACAGGCTGACATGATGAGGTGCCCCTATATTAATCTTGAAGCAAAAATCTGTGGTGTCTACTGATCTGAGATGGTTTATTCCCGATCTCTAGCTGTTAAGTTTACAGATCTCAGCTGGGCCTGTTTGGTATTCATCCTTTCTCTAGGGAGAGAAGGGAAAAAACAGTGTACGGACTTCCCAGTCTTTGAAAGCCTAAAATAATAGCTGTTACACTTCACATTGGCTGACCTTTACGAGTGAGGACATGCCTCCAACTGGCTCAGATATTTTCTCAGTAGAGATGTCACTGCGCTGCACATACTCCACGTTATCGAATGAAACTTTAGGCACTTAGTAATCAGGAAGCAGCTTTCATTTTCATGAGAAGATTCCCTCCAAACTACACCTGGCAAATTAAAAATTGTAAGTTCACTTGTTTAGATTCTGTGACACTGTTAAGCCTAACAAATACTATTACTTCATAATTTAAACATAGGTTTTATTGTTGTAATGCATCAAGAGATGACGCCTTAAGATAGTTCTTCAGATAATTCTGTAGACACTATAAAATGATTACTTCAAAATATGAAAGCACAAGAAAGAGTGTTCTTCATAGTCTGTGCTGTAGACTTTACAGCCAAGATTTTAGCTGCATCTGGTCTTGCCATTTTCTTTGAACTTCAGAACAGTGGCAATGAATGTAGCTTAAAAACTAAGATGGATTTTTTTTCATGATAGTATGTCTGTTCTTCTGCTTCATAGTGCATCAGCCACTCCTTTAAGGGCTGGGATCAAGTTTAATAAGGCTGTGTCATAAAAAGATGAGGAGAAAAAGCATGATAAAAGTTAAATCAGCTTCAAAAGAAAAGTACTTCTTACTCCAAAATGCTCCACTTTTTGGGCCATAAAAAGATCTCAAGTAAAAATAAGGGCAAAATGATTGAGACATTATTTATAATTTCTCTGTGAAAGATACTCAGGACCCTACTATTTAGGAAATGACAAGAAAACAGTGCTCTGAGGCCATGTAAAGCTGCTAAACTTGTGGATAGGTTTAAAAATGAGGAAACTAGTATATCAGTATATGCTGAGTGGTGGGTTATATTTTAGCGGAAAGTTAAGAGAAACTTGGAAGCTCAATTTATATTTGCATGGTGTGGAATGGGTGGACTCTGGATAAAAGTTCTGGGAGCTAAATGAATGAAGTGGAGCCTCTTTTACAGTTCGTGGTCACACGAATAAATTCTAGCTTACAGTTGCTGTATGGCCACCTCAAATTCATTTCTAAGTCCCAGCAGCAGCTGGTGGGAGGTTCAAAATTGTTTTTGTTCAAGACCTTTTCTATTACAGTATTGATTTTAGTGGGCAGAATTAGAGGATGCTGAATTCTTTCATCTCCAACCAAACACAGCAGAAGTTGGAAGCATGCAGACTGGACCTTTTGAAGATACCGATACCAGTTGAACATCTTGTGGGAAAAATCCTTGTGCTTACATGACCATGCTGCTCTGTGTTACGTATCTTGGAAACATGAGATTAATGTTGTGCAGGAAATACTGTAACAGGCCAGAAAACTAAACAAACAGCAGTCATTCCCCACTCTCAGCTATTTCATCAGCTTTCTGCTATTGTTACAGATGGTTTGACTAAAAACAGAAAGAAGTGAGTCTGAACACCCCTCCTACAGGAAAACCTGCAGAGCAGCATAATGGATAAGGAAATCTCTGCAAACTCTATTAGAGAGTTCTTCTCAGTGATTCCAAATGGGGAGTGGAGGAGGTGAGGTTTCCTTTCCTGTATAGAGACACAGCAAATTCCTGTGGGTGTCAGCTACAGACTAATGTCAAAGTGATCCCAGGCAATCAATTGCAGAGCAAACCATTCAGACATGGAGGTATCTAACAAACTTGTACAAAAAATTATCCCTGGGGAGAAACCTCAGGAGTAATTGTGTGCATTCCTATGATGAAAGAAGTCTCTTCTAAGCTTTAAAGGTTAAATTATATCAAGGCCCTCTCAAAATAAAACACATCATCAGAGAAATTATTTCTGATTGTTAGAATATCAGAACAGTGTTGCCAGTTCAAACACTCTAAATGACATTTGTCTGAGAAACTATATGATACAATTTATTGGACAATGACCTGCACACACAGCAAGCTGCTGTCTAGCTGCTAATACTGGGATCAGGAGGAAGGGAATAAAAGAATTGCAGTGAATAGAATGACCATAGAATTGCAAGCAAAAAATTCAGCAAATTAACTTAACTCTTGTGGAACTGTGATTCACAAAAAAGATAATCTCACTTCTGGATTACAGACTAGGTGAGGTATATGGATTTGTAAAACCTGTGAGAGTTTCAGGTAAATATGAAGTCTCTGCTTTGAGAACACTTCAGAGTTTTCTGAGCATGGGTGAGTAGCCATGGTATTCCTAACCAGTCATAGTTTGGTGTGCCTGTTGGATTTGTGTGGCAAGAAGAGCTATAGGGATGGTTTCTGTGAGAAGCTGCT
>VWZF01006120.1:47074-66680 GCA_013396755.1 Sclerurus mexicanus | reverse complement strand
CCCCTGCAGCCTGTGGAGGACCCTCCCGTTGGAGCAGATGGATGCCTGGAGGAGTCTGACCCTGTGGGAAGCCTTCACTGGAGCAGGGTCCTGGCAGAATCTGTGCACTCATAGAGAGAGGAGTTTTGCTGGAGCAGGTTTACTGGCATTACTAGTAAGCCCATGGAGGACCCACACTGGAGCAGCCTGTTCCTGTCGGACTACACCCTGTTGAAGGGACCCATGTTGGGGTAGTTCATGAAGAATNTTCTGTGAGAAGCTGCTAGAAGCTGCCCCTGTTTCTGATAGGACCAATGCCAGTTGGCTCCAAGCCTTGGCCATGGATCAAGGCTGAGCCTATCCGTGATGGTGGTGGTGCCTCTGGGATAACGTATTTAAGAAGGGGAAAAAAACACTGTGCAATACCAGCAACTGCAGTCAGAAGAGGGGTTGTGAGAATAAGTGAAACAATTCTGCAGACACAACAGNGGACTCACACTGGAGAAGTTCACAGATGACTGTCTCCTGTGAGAGGGACTGCAAGCTGGAGCAGAGAAAGAGTGTAACGGAGTCCTCTGTATAAGGAGGAAGGAGCAGCAGGACAATGTGTGATGAAGAGACCCTAGCTCCCATTTCCTGTTGCCGTGTGCTGCTGTGGAAGGAGGAGGTAGAGAAAATTGGATCAAAACTGAGCCCTGGAAGGAGAAGGGGAAGGTGGTTTAAGAATTTTATTTTCTCATTATCCTGCTCTGAATTTATTGGTAATAAATTAAACTAACTTTCCCCAAGTTGAGTCTGTTTTGCCTGTTTGGGTAATTGGTGTGATCTCTCCCTGTCCTTATCTTGTCCCGTGGACTTCAGTTGTATTTTTCTCTCCTCTGTCTGTCTGAGAAGTGGAATGATATAGCAGCTCTGGTGGACAACAAGTGTACAGGCAAGGTCAACTCACCACAGTGTGTCTCAAGCAGGGTGAAATTGTATGTCTTTTCTTGGAGTGAAATAAAAATTACTGCAGTGTCACAGGCAGTTTGAAAAAGAAGAAATATAAAAATGCTTACTTGGAAAGGGTGGACATGAGAAACATGCAAACATTGTGTGAAACAACAGAAACCAAATGTGTTCTGAAAGAAAAAAGCTGGCTGCAGCATGAAGACTTGTCCTTTCATAATATGCAGGACTGGGCTGTGATGAGCCCAGTGTTGTTTCTGCCTCTCTGATGTATACATTAAATTTATGTACAACTGAGTCCTTCAAATTGTGGCATAAACCACAACTGAATCTGGAACCTGTGAAGTGTCAATAGCATATTTAATTATTACCTTGTTTATATAACTAGCACTTACCTCCTCCAGAAGAAAAACAGAAGGATATAACTTGATCATAATGCATTTGAGTTTCTGCTGTTAGAATGGCAGACTGATACACTTGCAACATCTTACATTAGTTTATCATTTATTTTATTGGTTTTACATTTGGGGTGCTTCTTCCCACCCTTGTTGCTCCAGGGTTCAATTTGCCATTATCCTCGTGTTCACTTTTCAAACAAACACTGTTAGATCTTTTCCAATCCTGCCGCTTGAAAGGAGATTCCCAAGGTCAGAATGCCTCTATCTTCAGGCACTCTTTTGTTGTCAGCTTTTTGGTGGTTGGGTTTTTTTTTTTTGTTTCTTTCGTTTTTTTGGTGGTGTTTTTTGTTTATTTTTTGGTTTATTTGTTTTGTATATGATGCTTACAAAAGCTTCTGCAGTAGTCATTTTACTGATGTGCAGAGCATTACTTATGATGGTAAAATAATATATTTATTGCGTGTATTGCTTCATCTGGCTCTTTCCATCCAATGATTCTTGTAGACTGCAAGACATTTTCAGCCAGGATAGTAATTTTCTTCTATGTTTGTAAACAACATAGAGCTGGGACTCCAGCAGAGCTCTTAAGAGCTCTGGTAAAGAGCAACAGCACCAAGAAACAACAAAATAATGTGTGTGGTATAAATACTTTTGTTGATGACTCTAATAGAGAAGATAGTAAATACTTTTCTTACTATTTTTTGTATTTTTTTTAATGAAGTGAATGGTGTTACCAGCATGAATAAGCTAGAACTACTGCATTGAAGGGATTTATAGCCAACTTGTGATCACAGACTTGAGGTTTAGGAGATGCTTGAATTATTTTGAGGGAAATAGCTAAATGAAATTCATGAATTTTATAATGAATTAAATAATAGCTGGAATCCATGAAGGTAGTCTTTAGTGAATAGGAAAGGAAGTGAAGACACAAGGGGGGAATCTATACAATGAGAGAGCACAGAAAGGAAGAATTGCCTGAAGTAAGCAAATGGTTGACAGAAGAAAAAATTATATTAAGTAGTGAAACGGATCTAGGAAACAAGAAAAAAAAAAGTAAAGGGGAGTTTTGCGGGAAGATTAATCAGAAAGTAGAAACAGGTGTTGGGCAGTTAAGAGCATCAGTATTTTAAAATATTTAAGGTGCGTGTCTCAAAAAAAAAAGGGATATTAAAAAAATTTATTATGAAGTACTTTAGCAATCAATTAAAAAGCAGAATAAATAAAGTAATAATAGTTTAAAAAAAACAAAGGAGTTTGCAAAGAAAAAGTGGAAAAACGAAAAATGTATATCATTATTACTGTAGTTTGATATTAAAAGCAAAAGAAACAAACTGATCATGCTTTACAGCACTGCAATATGGAAAACCATGTTCCACATCTAAATATAAAAGATGCAAAGATGATAAATTATTGGTGAAAGTTGAAGCACACTGCACAAGTTTTCTTAATTTTCTTACATAGACTATTTTTCTGATTTGGTGGCACACTTTTGTAAGATGCAGTTAAACACACTGTTTTGGATACCTTTATTTGATAGTTGATTAAGCTTTTCTCTGGGAGATCTTAGTATATAAGAAGATGGTAGCAACAGGAAGATATTCTGTGTCACATCCACCTAAGATATTTAGTTCAGGAATATTAGAACTAAAGGAAGCACCGAATAAAACTTTTTGTATATGGATACAGTATTAATTTATTCACTAACAATGATATTACTAATTTACTTTCTATTTCTTTTCTAACTTTGTTTTTATGACTTTTTCTTTGTCTCTTTTAAAAAAAAAATTATTTCATTTGTCAGCCAATCACTGAAAAGGCATTTTTCAGAGAATTTGAATTGGTGTTACTCTTTTTCTCACCAGTATGAGCTGATTCAAAGGTGTAGAGGCCCAGAAAAGCTGACCTTAATTGCTGGGTGGATTGTGGTGGTGCATCCCCCCTTAGACCACACTGTGGTCTGAGAAATGTATGTTAGGCCTTGGCATTGACAAACTGTAGTTGGACTAAACCCCTCTTGAGCTTATCAGAAACACTGTCTGTTTCTAGGAACAAACAAGTGTCCAATGAGCACCTGTGTTTTAATGAGCAGCCTTGAAAATCTACTTTTCTTGGGCTGAATAACAACCCAAGTGGAATAATATTTCTCTTGTTGAACCTTCAGAGAAAGTTACCAACTTAAATTTGGTCCAGAATAGACAATTTCTATGACTAAAACCCTCTTATAATGACCCTATAATCAGCAGTCCAAAGTGAGATCCTTTTGAGCTCTCAATTCCCAGAAGATAAGGCCTTATGTGTGTCTTGAACACTGATGGCTGTGGGCCCAGCCAAGGACTGTTAGTAATAGATAAGAATTTTTGGTAGTAACCAGGAACTACTGGTTTTAACACACTGTGAGGAGAAACAAGGTTTGGCTGGAGGAGGTGGGTGAGGCAGAGATAGGGCAGCACTTTTCCATGAGAAAGAACAGCATAGTACAGTGCGAGCACATGAATGAGTGGCAGGAAATGGTCATGGACTATAGGGTGGGATTTACACCCCTGAAGCCCTCTGACTCATTTCCAGAAAGGCCTGAAAGAACAATGCTGAAATCAGAACTGGTGATCTCTTTTTATCTCTGTCTCTTGTCTCCTCTTTTCCTTTGTTTTTTCTTTANTTTTCTCCTCTTTTTCTTTTTTTTTTCTTTAATCCTCTCCTTTTCTCTCTCTTTTCCTCCCTTTTTTTTTTTTTTCCCCCTTGCCGTGAATTTTGCAACTGTAAAGGTCAGCTGAAATTTTAGCATGGGCAGTCATACATGAAAATCTGTTTACAAATGCAAAGAAATTAGCAGTATCATAGAATCATAGATTGGTTTGTGTTGGAAGCGATCTTAAAAACACCAAGTCTGCCAGAGCTCAAGAAAGTTTTGAACAATACTCTCAATTACATGGTGTGACTCTTGGGGATGATCCTGTGCAGGGCTAAGAGTTGGACTTGATGATCCTGGTGGGTCCCTTCCAACTCAGCATGTTCTCTGATATTCTGTGATTCTGTGATCATCTAGTTCCCATCTTCTGGAACCAAGGACAGGAACACCTTCCACTAGACCAGGTTGCTCAGTGCCCCATCCAATCTGGCCTTGAACACTTTCAGGGTTGAGGCATCCAAAACCTCCCAGAGCAACCTGTTCCAGTGCCTCACCACTCTCACAATCAACAATTTTTTCCTAATATCTTATCTAAACCTGCCCTTTTTCAGTTTGAAGCCATTCTGTCTTGTCCTTTACATGCCCTTGTAAAAAGTCCCTCTCCAGCTTTCTTGTAGGCTCTCTTTGGGTACTGGAAGGTGATAGGAGGTCTCTCTAGAGCCTCCTCTTCTCCAGGCTGAATAGCCCCAAATCTCTCAGCCTGTCTTCATAGGAGACATGCTCCAACCTTGTGATCATTTTCATGGCCTCCTCTGGACCTGTGCTAATAGGTCAACTTCTTTCTTGTGTTGATGTCCCAGAGCTGGACACAGTGGTCCAGGTGGGGTCTCACAAGAGCAGAATAGAGGGAGAGATTCACAGGCCTTCACCTGCTGGCCACACTACTTTTGATGCAGCCCAGGACACAGCTGGCTTCCTGTGCTGCATTTGCACATTGCTGGGTCATGTTAATCTTGTCCACCAACACCCCCAAGTCCTTCTCAGTGCTCCTTTCAATCCATTCTCTACCCAGCCTGTACTCATGCTTGGGGATGTCCAGATCCAAGTGCATGACCTTTCATTTGACATTGTTAAACTTCTTGAGGTTAGGATGTGAAAACCTCATATATATAAATCCCAGAGTAATTTGTACAGGGACAAGTTCTGCTTTCACTTAGAGATGATACACAACATTCTTGTCCGAAGTAACATTGCCCAAGGACCAAATTTGCCTTAGTCTGAGTTGACCCCTTCTGATTTGAATAGCATATTATTCGAAGAGGTAGCTGAAGGGTACTCTTAAAGCAGAGGTTAATAATTGTGTTACATTTCAGGCTGATAAAACTGGAGTCTCTGAGTGTGATGAATGATTGAAGAAGACAGAAAATCTGGGGTGCAGTAATAAAGAACAGATGGTAAAAATAAAGTTTACTACAATTAATAAGTACTACTGAGGTGACACATGGTAGTTGATGATTAGTTTTCTGCAAAGGAAATTGGAACCACTACAGTCAGTTAAAAAGAAAAATAATGAAGTAAAAAAGATCATGCTGCATATAAACAAAGAAAAAAGGTAAATATTAGTAATAGGATGATTTGTTAAAAATTGTGTTGGTTGGTTTAAGGATCAAAGAGAACAGTCAGAATTCACAGTGGAATTGAGAATTTCTGGATAGGCATTATCATTTCTGCTAACAAATTGAAGGTTTACTTCCATTTATAAAAGAAGTAGGTCCACTGTGAAATTGTATACTACTGTTACAGTGGCTTCACATTAATTATTTTCACAGGAACAGGTTTGAAAATTGGAATGAAAAAGTATGTAGTAAAAAACTGAAATACTTTCACAAGACAACAGATGGTATTGTATATACATCCGAGTAATTCAGAATACAGTAATATTTTGTAATGCAAAAGATAACAAAAAGTGAAATGGAATATTTGGAGAGAACCTATGTGTTTGTTTTGTAAGGTTTAGTGAGTTTGGGATAGATCAAGACAAAAAATCTCATTGTGAAGGTAACTATGAACTAGTGAAAAAATAGCATAAGCAAGTAATAAAAATACAAAAGGATATATGCCAGTAATTCTGTTCTACAAGTTAGGTCTTCTGTAGACAGTTTAGAATTTTATACTCCTGTTTGTGGGGAGACTTTGGTCAGATTTCAGCATCAGAGCCGTTCTTCTCATCATGAAGTCCATATTTAGGCACAGATTCAAAAGCTGATGATTTGCTTGAGAGAAAAATGTATCTCTGCAGCTGAAGCAATTTGAAAGCTTCCCATTGGCTCCAGGCAGGAGCTGGAACAGGCTATGTGTGAGAGGTAGCCCCTAATCTCTCTAGCAGACTAATTCATATTCGCTGCTTTTTAAATTAATTTTTCCATCACTGCCAGATCAAGCAGTTTCAGTTGCTAAAGATGCTATCAAAACAAGACATTTTTAAGGTAGATGTGCTAGAACAAGACACTGTGGATTAAGCAGCCTGAGCAAAATATAGTAAAATGGAAAAAACCTGTACAAACAAAGTAAGATAAGATAAACCCAAAATAAAATTAGCCTCAAATCCAGTCTTGCTGTTATTAAAAGTAGGACTTTAGCAGACAATAGTCAAAGTAGATTTCTGCTTGTATAGGCAGGCAATTTTAATACCATCAAACAGGGAAGAGCATTTCACTCTTACAGTGTGACAGTTTCCTCTTGTGCCCTCCTCCCCCTCAGTCCTTATGTATAATGCTAGCCTTTCCCCACTTACACTGTCAATGCTGTTTTCTGAAATAGAAAACACCTTCCCAGTTTGTTGGCCTGAAAACCAATGGAGAATATTTCCAGACATTAGGAAAATCATATGCTAAACACATTTTGAATATGAAATAGCCTCAGAACTTTTATTTCTTGTCATAATGTAAAAATTTTGAATGCAAATAGAAACACAAAGCTATGGGAAAACAAACCAAATTGTCAGAGATCCTTGGCTGATACATGTTGGCTTAGTGTCCTACCGTTTGCGGGATCCAACTTCTTCAGTGCCTATCAGGCTCTGTAATTTTGGGTTTGGAGATTTTCCCACTTCACCACAGTATTTAATTTCTCTCAAGCTTCTGTTTCATACAGTACTGTCCCTAGGAATAACTGAGGTTGAGGAGTAAGATAATCATTCACTGATTTGCTATGCTTTTGCAGAATGAATTCTCGTAGAGCATTTTCATTTTCATTTCTATTGAAATTTTCTTTTCTGTTCAAAAGGAGTGAAGAGTCAGAAAGTTTCCTGAAGAGTCAGAAAGTTTCCTGAAAAAGGGGATGTACTATTTCTTTTTAAAAGCTTTTATAAATTGGTATATATTAATAGATTAAGAAGCAGCCAAATTTAGAGGTAGTTAGAATATTCAGATATGTACGGTGGCATAAAGTCTAGCTGTCTTGTTTTCTATCTCTGAAAGATGAGAGCAGTCTGTCTTTAAGAGCTGATCTATAATAAGATACTGTGGTGCAGCTATGTTATGTATTATTAATTCAGTTTTCATAATGCTGTAGATGGTAGATGATGTTGTATATAAGAGGGATAAGGACAGATAAGGATACAGGGAAGGCAATGGAAAGAGGAAAAGCAAGTAAGTGAAACCAGCTGGACTGAATATCAAAACAAGTAAAAGGTAGATGTTCCTGCAGAAGGTAGCTGCTCAGTGCAACTTCCTGTCAAAGGATGTTGTGATTACTAAAAATCTATGTAGATTCAAGAAGAACATGGAATAATTGATGGAATTAAAATTAATTGCTGACCTGTATAGAAACCATTCTTGCCTCATTCTTACTTATACTTAGGTATTTGCCTGTCACCCCTACTGGAGACCAGGTTCTGGGCTTGACAGACCTCTACTGTTGTCCAGGGTGGCTTTCTAACGTTCCTATGTTTCAGGAGTCAAAGTTTAATATTTAGTGAATGCAGTAAATAATTTTCATGTGCCATACATTATATATATATAAAATACTCAGTACCTGAAAAAGAAATATGCACCACAAATATGCATAGTCCCTCATTTTCTTCTGATGTAATATTCCATGAAAGAATATTGATCTCTTTGTATCACTGTGTGTCTCCACATGAACCATAATTCTATTATCAGGAAAGCCTGAACTGAAGGTGCTTAAAAGTAAGATTTTTCTGAGTGAGTAATCAGTGTTGTCTGAATACCAGGTGTCTTCACTGGGGCATTTAAAGAATTTTGATGATGTTATGAAGGCTTTCTTTTAAAGGAAAACATTTCTCCAGCCTAAAATGTAATATGCATGGACAAACCCCAAGTTTCTTTAGAGCAAAAATCAGTGTAGACAGAAAACTCTACCCATACAGATTATGTGGGACTGCATTACAAATATATTTGGCAGTAAGATTATCTATCTATCTATCTATCTATCTATCTATCTATCTATCTATCTATCTATCTATCTATCTATCTATCTATCTATCTATCTATCTATCTATCTATCTATCTATCTATCTATCTATCTATCTATCTATCTATCTATTTATCTATCTAATCTATTCTCCAAATATATTCCAAATACTCCCTGCCAGCTCCAGAGTAGCACACTGAAAGTTTCCCAAATACAAAACATGTGGTCAGTGATATATTGTTTTGGATGCCTTTCTGATAGCATCCCATAACTCCTTTAGCAACTTTTCTGACTTGGTAGCATAAACAGCGCCATGTGCTAGGGGGTGAGAACTCATTGATTTATGAGCATTTCAGAGGACCAGTGTGTACTTGTTCATTTGGTATGTGCAACAACAAATTCTAGAAAAGTTCATGTGTCTTTTGCGTTGGTTTGTTTTGCTGAAACATTGCAGTTTTAGTATTTGAAATTAACAAGAAAAAATATGTAGAATTCAATAGTTCTCTGAAGCCTGGTCCAAACCTCTTGAAATCAGTGGGAGCTTTCATTTGGTCTTGGTTGGTCTTGGATCATCCTTTTACTGATCACAAAGTAAATATAGACACAATCAGGACATATTACCTCAAAACTTTATATTTAACTCTGTACTCTAGTATTATGTTGATCTCTTTAGCATAAATTTTATTTTAATGCTTATTTTGCATTCTTCATGTTTAAATGCATTCCTTTTATTCTCTTTTTAATTATTCATCTCTAATGTCTACTAGAGTTCTGCTGTTTCATGACCTTTATTCCTCTATTAGAAATTTATTCTCTTCTTAAAAATAGTCATTCTATTTTGTCCTTGTACTACTCTGCTTATGTGCAGAAACATTTGTAGAATACTAAAGTTATTTCACTATAGTATTTATTCATGTGGAATTATGTGGCAGTAAAGTAAATGATGAGTGAATGGAGGTCATGTCTTTACTCTTTCCTTTTCTAAAGCAGGACCCAGTGGGTATGATTAGCAGTGACTTTTAGTTCAGCATCTGTATTTAATCAGCAGTTATTTCCCCATTTCCTAGACTGCTTAGTGTAACCCTTCACCACTTTATCTCTCTTCTCTGCCAACCAGGCAATAAAACAAGGCTTTCTAGCTTTCTCCTCTATTTTTGTGGCCAGCCTTGATAAAACTTAAATATCTGATTTTCTGTAAAGAAGTTATAATGTAAGTGAAGTGAATGACTAAAGAAAACTTTTCAGCTCTTTCTGGAGCTTTTGTATAGCATGGTGCAGTAGTGACTCAGCAACACAGAATAGGTTGAAAATTTTTAATAATTGCCTACATTTACTTTTAATTTTAAGTATTAATTTCAATTTACTGTAATTAGAGTTGCAAAAGAGAAGTGTTTTCATGGCTTTTGGCATATCAATGACATTTACCATGTATCAAGACTCATGAATTTGCCTTAAGGGTTTCTCAGCTTTGCATTTCCTCCTCCCTACCTGAGACAAAAGTGTTGAAGCTCATCTTCCAAGTAAGCAGTGCATCAAAACCAATTCATATATCCATGGCAAATTGCATGAAGAAACAGCAATTTGAGTATATAAAGTGGAAAAAAATTTTTGCCTTCATTTTAAGAAAAGAAGCCTCCTTTATCCAGTGTAAGGTTTATAGCCACAAAAACGTTTGCATTCACATTCAAAACTAGGTAATTCTTTACAAGTTAGAAACATAATTTTCTTCTTTCTTTGTCTTGTTTTCTTTTGCAATCAGATCAGAAATGAGCTTGTTTATATTGAAAACAAAAGTGGATTAAATACCTTTGCAAATGATCCCTTGCATGAATAATTAGCATTAGGCAATTAATAAATCAAAAATATATTTCTTATTATTTTCCTTGGAGCTAATATCACATGCATTTTTTAATTACATTCTGTTGCCCTTCTGCTTCCCATGTCTCTACTTGCCATCATGCCCAAATACTAAAGAAGGATTTTTATGCTATATTAATATATATAAAACATCATCACCACAAGGATCAGACTGAATGGGCCCATCTGGCACTGCCCAAGAAGTGCACATGAGAAGTTTTCAGCAAAAATCTCAGCAATTTTTCCTTCCTGTAGGTGAGAGGTTCGTGGTACTCTGTGGAGTTTGATAATGCAATAAAACTAATGGCCTGTTCACTCCAGGTCATGGGAACTGGGGAAGATGCCAAGAAATTAGTAAAATAGAGAAAAAAAAATGTTTAACAGGTTTAAAAATTAAAAGTTCATAATCCTGTATCAAATGTTATGATTTTAATATGTTGCTGAACTGTCTTCTGCCCATGAAAGTGAAGGATTTTAAAATGTTCTGTATGGGGGCTAAAATCTGCCTTTAAATACTTAAGATCTGAATTGCATCAGAGCTTAGACTCTTGAGAAAGCCTACTCTTGAAGTGCAATAAAAACGTGGCAAACTATGAACTAAAACTGAGGGAAAAAAAATCAATTTGAATGAAAGAATTTTTCCACTATGCAATAAATTGCACAAGTACAGACAGTAAGGGAGCTATCATTCCTTAGAAATCTACAACAAAATTGATTGATAATGATATTCAGATCCAAAATATTTGTTTCCCTCATAAGATTTTAAAGAGAGAAAAATAATTGTAGTTCATGGGTTGTAAAATAAATTTTAAGCCTTTATCTTTAATGAGATTGTGTTACACATTACCCTGATTTTCCTTTCACTGAACTTCAAGGCACAGCTGAATGTTACCATATATGTCATTAAGGAATGTCTGGGGATTGTTTTTTGAGTGGGAGGACAGAGCTATGTGTGATGGGTTCTTTTTTTATAATATATGCTTTTCTTATCTGTTTGGACATCCATTGCATCATAAAAATGGCTCAAAGTAAAGTTATTCTGCTACCTCGTGGCTGTAACTTGAAATACCATATGTTCAGGAGTTTAATTTATAAAATTGTTCATTACATTGATACTCATACCACTTGGCATTTGTTAAACTGCATCCAGAATACTGTTTTTTATTTTAGATTCCTCCCTAGAAGAAGAGATAACTCTCTTCTACTCAAGGCTGAGTATCAGAGATGATAAATTCTTCTTTATTCCTTGCCTTTATTGTATATCACATTTGAAGTACAGAAACAGAACATGGATGGGAAATATTCACTGCAGCTGTTCTTGTTTCAAACTTGGTGAGAGCAGTCCAGGGTTGATGGAAAATGTCACACATAATTCTGGAGAACTAAAAATTGTGACAACTTTAATATTTAGATGACAAGGAGACTATATTACTTCAGGATCATTACTTTATGTGATTGGTGTTTCATAGATCCCACCTCAGATACCCTTTTAAAATTCCTTCTTTTGAATATATTTTTACTCATCTTGAAATGAAAAAAAAGCATTTAATTCAGAGGAATCATTTACTAGGCACTTGCAATGACCTTGTGTGTCATATTTATTTTTCACTGGTGGGCAATGCACAGTGTAAAGCATTTGTCCAGTCTATGGGAATAATTGATCCATAGTGCTGTTCAAGACACTTCTAGAAAGTGCTTCATGTGCTCCTTTAGACATGAGAAAGATGTAATTTTGAAAAGCTGAACTCTGCTATTAGTATCTCTTCCTTTTCCTGAGGCTTTTTAGTGATGTCTGTCATATGCCTAGATATTTGTCTGATAGTAAAAAGAGACCACAGAACACATTTTAACTGAAAATTTTCCTATTCTGACAAATAAAATGAGTTCAAATGACTTATCATAAGAATTGCTATGCTGAGATTTTGAATCTCTGAACCTTTATAATTACCTAATTTTGAACAGATCACGCATATGTTATTTAAATTCCTAAGTGTTCAGAATTCCCCATATGTGGTGTCTGATTGTAGATATGCTGACTCTAAAGCATCCCTGACCTAATACTTACATACCATAGTAACAGTGAGATGGTCTCTAGCCTCAGTGTAACCACAATAAGAACAGTAAGGTAAGCATCCAGGATCTTATTCTGCTCTAGGTATTTTGAAAAATACTTGATACAACTCTGTTATTCTCTCTTCAGATGACCTCAAAAGATCTACTCTCCCTGAAACCTGCTTCAGATGTGTCCTGATATTTGCAGCTATTCTTAGCAGAAATGGTTTGTATAACTCCATTTAAAATAATGTAAAATAGTGTCAGAATAGCATTCTAATAACATTAGCTTCCACACCATATTCTATATATATAGAGCAATAATTTCTTTGTGCTTATATTGGCAATGATAATATATTACTGCAATGAATCATTATCATTTATGGTATGCCACATGTGCAGAGAAGTCTCTCCTTCACAGTCTCCAAATTGTGTGGTGTTGAATTAGATTTGCTGGATGAACTGTCTTCATCTTGTGTTTTATGTGAAAATACATTAACTAAACTTGTTAACAATGTTCTGCAAATCTTTTTTGTTATATTAAGAGATAGCAAGCATCATGCTGGGTGCATTAGAGAGAAAGCTGTTTACCATGAGAGAAAGAAAAAGCCTTCATTTTTGAGTTATCAATTAAAAATTCCATTAGAGGCCCTAAATAATGAATTTAGTGCTATTTTGTATTTTAAACATTTAACAAACTTTTGCTTTTGAAACTGAAGGACAAAGTCCCATCCTCTATTGACAGAAGCACATCTAACAGTCATACAGTGAGAAATTAAGGAGACATTATTCTGCAGAACTTCTGTCAGGAAGTATCTATGTTTGGGGAAGATGCTGATAGAAAAAGAAAAAAAATCTATTTGTGTTACAAGTAAGGCATGCAGATATGGAATGACACTATCATATGAAAGAGAAGGCATTTGTATGGGAAGACACTGAGCACCATATTTGTGCTAGAATATACATTCTTAAGTGTTCTCCTGTATCATTATACTGAGGAGGTGTTCAGCTGGCATACAAATTATTTTTTCATCTTATTGTAGGAAACAAACACACAGTATAGGTTTTACTTTGCTCTAAAATCTCTTTCAAAATTTACTTCACTGTTCACTTTTGGTGGCAAGATAGTTCTGCAATATAGAAATCTTGGTGAGGGGCATGTACATTGTTTAGTACAACTTCTAATGACAGGGTACCAGAAATACTCTGGAATGATAAAAGAGCAAATCCATGCATCTGAATCTGCTTTTTCTAAGCTTTCAAAATAAATGTCTTCATTAAAACATTATATTCATTTCATTCAGGCTGATGAGATATGTTAGTATGGAACTTTATAGGTCTCATTCATTTTTGACAGAAATGTGACTTTTCTCTCCCCAGTCTAGAGCAAGAGTTCCTTGGTAGGAAGGCAGAATATTATCTTGTGTGTGGATGCTCTTGGATGAAAATGGGACAAAGCATAAATAAATGAACTAGATACTAAAATTATGTATTCCTAATGAGAAGATTAAATTATTTTTTTTGGATGCAAGTCTCAAATTGTAAATTAAAATTTTGCCACCATGAAAGGCAGACCTAGAAAATGCTCTCATCCAGACTTTCCCACGCATAATCTTTTAAGTAGCTGAACATCAGTTGCATTCAGCTGTTTCTTCATACATGGAATCATCTTTACCTGGTTAAGTGAAAGCTCTTTTTTGCTTAGCCCCCATTGTTTTAATTATAGATGTAGTATCTCGTGAAAAATGTGTTCGTTTATTATAACATTTTTGTGACTCTCTGGTGATTGGAGAATTCCTTTTTTTTTCTTTTTTTTTTCTTTTTTATTTCTTATTCATCATAGTAACAATTAAAACAGATTTAGACCAGAAGTTTTCTAAAGATGTTTTGATTGCAATTATATTTTGATTCAAAAGGTGCTTTCATTTCAGACTTGTTACTCTGTAGGTCATTGTGGGAGTTGACTTAACAGTATAAGTTTTCACTGTGTTATAAAATGGATTCCCTGTCTTTTTTCCCTGAATCACCTTTCTTCTTCCCAAAACCCCTTGGGAGAATTCTTATCTCCCTACCTTAGCATGCAGCAATCCTTTCCTGTAGNATGCAGGAATCCTTTCCTGTAGAGCTAGGTGAAGTCCCCTTATTGGCTCTTAGTTAACCCTTTCCCCATTGGTTGTTAAACCTATAAATACCCGGGACCATGTTGAATAAGCTCTCTCTCTGCACCCTCTCCAGTGGTCTCTATCTGTCTCTCCCACAGGATATCTCGGGGGCTGCGTGGGCGGAGGGCGCGAAGGGGGAGCATCCCCAAATCAGTTGTTGTAGGTCATGGGCTTCTCAAGGTAGTTGTCTTTCTTCAGCAAGGGAAAAAGCACAACTGCTACTGCTACTAAAAATTCCTTTTCTTCTCATCAGAACTCTGTACCCATGAAAGATGAAGGAAACTGCTGAGTTGAATTCTTTGACTTTGCAGGGTAAGAAACAGAACAATATAACATGTGGAAAGATTCTCCAGAAGTTTATGGTACTGTAGAATTATGTGAGTATTGTACATACAAACTTCTCAGGTTTTATGTTTTTCACAGCTAGGAGTGTTTGCCTGCTGAGAGAAGAATGTATAAAATTTCCAGTCATGCTGGGTTTTATTTTCCATATAAATAAAAGCCCTAAGTCCTTTTTGAAGCTGCCGATAGGTAAGAGGGACCACTTTCCTTCTTTGCCCTGGTACTATCACTGGGCAAAGACTGGCCAGCAGATTCTTGCCCAGTGTGTGGCTTTTTTTCATATGTAGGATGGCTGCGAATATTTGAGTTTTGGTCAGTTTGTAATCTGCAGACCAAACTGCTCCAAGTTACTGCTGGAATTATGAGGCTGTACTGCTCATTTTGGGATAAAAAAAAAAAAGCTGAAATGAGCACCGGATGACTCCATCCCCACTCTTCTGAATTAACTGAGGCTCAGATACAGTTTTGCCTGGGCAGTACTGGGCATCATTGTGAAATCGAGACCCAGGCAATGCTCTCAGTCTGGCAGATGAGGTGTTTGAAAGAAACCCCTGGAAGCAGCCTAGCAGAAAATGAAGCTAATAAAGAAAATGTTGGCATGGGTAAAACAGGTCAGGAACAGATCGAAACAGTGTTTCCTAGGGTTATGACTATTTGCTTTTTCCTCCTGAGATCAGCCAGGTGATTTAGTTCCTTCATACCTTTCTTTCTTCTCATCAGTTTAATCCACTTTTGCACGCCTAGGTTCTCCCTTCTGTACCTAACCATTGTACAGTGTAAATTGTAAAGTGTATATGTGGAATGCAGCACTACAATACATATTGCTTGCATGTATTTACTTGTTTTTCACCAGCTTTTCACTTGTCTTGCTTTTGTGTTGTTTTCACTATGGATAGTCCTCCTTTTGTTCCTACACAAGCACTGCCATAAATACAAGTAATAATGGTGCAGAAATAACACAGAATGAACTCCTACACATGGTGTAAGGGCAGAGCAATGCAAACTATAATTTTTTTTCCGTTCAAGGGTTCATTTTGACAGTAGTAAAAACAAATATTCAATGTATGATAATAATAGCCTTGTTACTACATTGAATAATTGAAAATTACTCATCCAAAGAATAACATTATGTTCACAATGATGATAGAAATTATTAGCCAAAGTTTCCTTAGTGTGAAGGGTTCATCTAGGTACAGATAGTTATATTTTTATCTAAGCCTCTGTAAGCTCTGTGAAATGACCACAGAGGACTGTAGTGGTTAATGTCATTCTAAAATAGGTATATGCAACTGGTCAGATGAATCATGTCTTTAAAGTGTCTCTTTCTCTTCACTGACTACATAAAGACTCTAAAAGGATGTAAAAAAATTCTGTTATAGAAATCTTAATTGAAGTGAAATAAGTCCCATTTTGTTTCCATTTTCATCACTGTTAAGGACAAAACCATGAAGATGAAAAGCTAAATTTATACATCTGTGAAAAATAGAACAGGTGAAAGAAGCTACAATCATAACTTCATAAGAAAACAAAGCTAAAATATTCAAAATGTGTTTTTAAGATGTCACCCACTTAGAGTACTCTTTTCAGTTACATCCATGGCCTGAAGTCTTCCCACTTTTTCAAGGAATATCTTAGTTAATAGACTATAAGCTTTGCATAATGGAAAACTACTTTGAGTTTTGTTGTTGACACTCTGCCAATGCAAGTGGCATACCTGAAAAAGAGTCACTGGATATTTAAGTTCTGATGGACTTATACTTCTTCACCTAGTGAGCACTGGCTTAGTGTGATTATGAAGGAGACAAGTGTGCCATACAGCATCACACTCTCAGCACCAAAAGTATCCTGTCTCATGTAAGCAAGTGAGCATATAGTTTTTAATTTGTTTGTTTGTTTTTGTGGGTTTTTGGTCTGTTTTGTTTTGTCTTTCTCTAAAGTCAGACCCAAAGTCTGAACATCCCCTGTGGCATATTGAGGCAGAGCAAGCACTGACAGTTGTTGGTTCAAGTTCTACCAAATACACTTATTTTCTCCTCTTGGGAAAAAAAACAAAAAACAAAAAACAAAAAAACCAGAAACAAAAATACATAAAGACTTCAGCAACTCCAAAACTTTTTCTTTGAATTATTAAGATCCTGATTTCATAACTGGTAAGCAAAAGGCAGGTGATATAGTAATTGGATCAGGTTTGCTTCCATGTTTTCCATTCAATTACAATCTATCTCTGTATGATCAATGCAACCTTCTATAATACAGTTATTTTGACACTATCAACACTCCTATTTAGTAATGTAGAATTCATGTTGCATGTGAGGATCTTAAACCTTATGGTATTACTTAGCAATTAAATTCTATTCTCAGTATAAAAAGTTAGCAACATATTTCAGGAAGTAGGAAGTCTTTTGGAATTCTGTACAATGCAGTTGTGTGTTAATTTGGTGATTATGTATATTCCCACTTGGTACCTATCTTTCAACAGTAGCTGGAGTAAAAAGTCATGCACATAAATCTTGAAGACATGACTTCAGGATCTACCTCAGGCTGAAGACAATTATATCTATTGCACTGATGCGGATGTAGCACCCTTGCTGCATTTAACAACATTTACATCCTGAAATATCATTTATCTGCTGTAAAGTTTTCTATAGAAAGAACTATTCATGATTTTTTTTTTATTATGCTATAGGCATATATTAATCTGAAAAAAGCTTTGCAAAAATTGCTTGAAGGGAGTTAAAGCACTCTGGCTTTTTCTGGTCTTTCAATATTTCCTAGATGTATGAAACACAGTCTTCTTCAGTTTAAATTACTTGTCACTTGAAATAAATGATGGGCTATAAATATAGCTTGTCTGACCAGAGTAACATTTAAAAAAATTCTGTTTCATGGCAGAATTGGTTTTTCTTCTGATTTCTAATGGGGAAAAAAAATCATGGTCAGAAGTTTTTCTCAGGTGTCATTTACCTGCCTCTATTGCATGAATGTCATGATCAAAATTATTCAATATATATTAATATAAATATTTGCATTAAACCTAGAAAACAAAGCTATTAAGTGAGCAGTTTGCTTGTACACCCTAGGATTTGAAATTACTAGCCAATTTCAGTCACATGTAGAAGGGGAAAGATTTTCTATAAAGAAATTCAGAAGGGGAAGGAAATTCTATAAATTTTACAAATACAGCAGCTGAGTGAGGGAGTGAAACCAAGGTCATTGTGTCCCCAGAACAAAGTGAAAGCAGAATTCAATTGTTTCACATTTTATTTGGCAGTGAATACCTGCTGGTGAGTCCTTCAGCCAGCCACAGTACTGCTGATTCTTCCTCTAGTGAGGATGTGAAAGATGTGTATTGAATAATACAAAGGAGAAAAAAAATACAAATTCTTCTACAGCAAATCTTCACTAATTCTACTTATCACAAAACCATTTTAATTGTTAAGGTAGCATTCTTAGCCTACAGTTAGCAAGTAAATGATTAGGTGTAGTTTATCTTTGATATCTATCAAATTGTATTAATGTTTTCATGTTGGACTGGGATACAGTTATGTGATTTCTGCTGATCTTGCATGTCACTAGGCCAGACTGGTAGCTGTGCAAATTGCCTTTGAGAATGCTGTATCATAATTGTAGTCAAATCAAGGACTTCTGATAACAATGTTCCCCATATGACTTAAGCTCTATTCTGTTTCCACTATTTCTTATTTCACTGTGCCTCAGCTCTTAAAATATGCAGTCTTAGAAAAAGTTAAGTGAAAGGGACCCTTTGCAGGTCTTCTGTCACTAGTAGCACTCCACAGGGCTTCATCTTAGGCCTGTGCTCTTCACTATCTTCATAAATTACTTGGACGCAGGACTGGGAGCCAGTTGATGTAATCTTTTCAGATTTAAGTAAAGCTTTCGATACTGTCTCTCACAGGATCCTTCTGGACAAAATGTCCAGCCCACAGCTGGATAAACACATCATGTGGTGGGTGAGCAACTAGTTCATGGGTTGAGCACAAAGAGTTATAGTGAATGGGGTGACATCAGACTGGTGACCTAGTTGAGTTTCTCTAGTTGAGTCTTGGGACCTGTGCTCTTCAACATTTTCATAAATTATTTGGAAAGAGGATTGGAAGGTGAGTTTGCAGGTGACACAAAATTGGGAGNACAGAGTTCAAGAAGTGTTTGGGCAGTGCTCTCAGGGACATGGTATAACTCACATAGTATGTGCAGGACCAGGTGTTGGACCTGATGATCCCTGTGTGTCCTTTATGGCTCAGCATATTCTGTGAGTCTGTGATTGTGTCAAGTTTCTAGTATAACGCTTGCATCAGTTTGTTGGTCACACTGTTTTTAATACAGACCAACCTATATTTCGTCTTCATTCTGCAAGGTTGCACCCCTCACTTATGTTTAACTACGGTGACCATTCCTCATACACAGTTTAGTTGTAATGAGACACAATATTTAATACACATTGAAGAGATTCTTTCTTGAAGGGAAAATACTCTTTTTTTTCCCCCCTCAAACTAAAACATACCTACAAACTGAAACACTAACCTGAGCTGCTGATCACTGCTAGCTGTTTTGATCTGCCTACTTAAAGGGTAGTGTAGACAACTGAAGATGTTATTGTTGCTGTTCTTGTGTTTTGTCTCCCTTTTTACAGTCTGAATCCTATGAATTTTATTCAGTTAAGGCTGACAGGCTTTGACTTCAGTCTTGTGCTCCCTCATAAATTAACACTATATATATATATATATATGACTAACTTGCTTTGTGGGTCTGATTTATGAGCAAATTTGTAGATTTGTAGACAGAGAATT
>VWZF01006120.1:0-46907 GCA_013396755.1 Sclerurus mexicanus | reverse complement strand
CTTGGGCTGTTGAACCTGGAGAAGAGGAGACTGAGGGGAGACCTCACTGGAGTTACAACTTCTTTGTGAGGCGAATGGGAGGGGCAGACACTGTGATGACCAAGGGAATGGCAGGAAGTTGTGTCAGAGGAAGTTTAGGTTGGATACAAGAAAGAAGTTCTTCACCCAGAGGATGGCTGAGCACTGGAACAGGCTCCCCAGGGAAATGGTNATACTCTTTTTTTTCCCCCCTCAAACTAAAACATACCTACAAACTGAAACACTAACCTGAGCTGCTGATCACTGCTAGCTGTTTTGATCTGCCTACTTAAAGGGTAGTGTAGACAACTGAAGATGTTATTGTTGCTGTTCTTGTGTTTTGTCTCCCTTTTTACAGTCTGAATCCTATGAATTTTATTCAGTTAAGGCTGACAGGCTTTGACTTCAGTCTTGTGCTCCCTCATAAATTAACACTATATATATATATATATATGACTAACTTGCTTTGTGGGTCTGATTTATGAGCAAATTTGTAGATTTGTAGACAGAGAATTGCATTCATCTGAGGAGTAGTAACTCCTGTGTTAGGAACCTTAGCTGAACAGTTCTGTTGAGACATTTTGCCAGCAGGCTTTTTAGTGGACAGTTAGAGTTCTCCTGTCTGGTTGCTTCTGTCTTTGAAATGTGCTTCAATAATCTTCTGCTTTGAAGTGTTACATGTCTGTTGAGTGCTCAGCTTACTCTCAAGGCTGATTTCACCTGCTGTAAATGCTGTTGCCCTGCTGGAGAGTTTGGTGTGTTTCATGATTTCTCCTTCAGTAAGGTAGAACCCCTTGCTCTATGCATGGATCACACATTTACTAGAAGGTCCATTTCCAATTCAATAGGCTGGACCTTGATCTCACTTCAGTTACTTGGAAAGATAGGCGAGAATAAAACAGTAGTTTTTTATGAGTTTGAGCCCTAATGTTCCTTAAATCTTCTCATTCTATATATTTAGTTGTGTTATGTGAACCAGAATATTTAAATGATATTCGAGATTCTTTGGAAAGATTTTTCCTTCCGTATTTGATTATTCTCATTAACATGATACTACTGACTCATAATATCTGTAACTGTCATCCGTTTCAACTTTACAACCACACTTCCACCTGAGTTTCCACTGAGAGCTATATCTTCTGAAACTGTATGTTTGGTGTTTCCCAGGAATTGGTTATGCATTAACATTAAAATATTAAAGCACATAGCTCAGTGTCAGTGTCTTCCAAACAGAGCAGAAGTACTCTCACATTGATATTGGCCTTAGCACACACTATAAATTATCACTAGTGTGAGATGCTTACCAAGGGTTAGGATACATACTATCTTAGGTCTTGCAAGGACACAGAGAATTGATAGAGGAACAAATCGATTCAGCAATGATTTGTGTAAATAAGTAGGTAACTAGCACAGGACCCATATAGAACCTCTTATGAGGCAAAACAGCCACATGTTCTTCATACCAACTTTGTGCAGGTATGCAGGTAGCTAACAAATCAAGAAGAAAAACCTTTTGAAAACCCAGGAAAAATGAGATTTGCCCCTTCTTCTGAGGTTCACAGAGTTACAGAGAGGAGAGTTGTATCAATTGCATCCAGGTGTTGTGAATGAATGTGTTTTTCCTGCTCCATCATGTCTCCTTAAGTGCCAGTACTACCTACTGCCCCCTGGCCTATGGACTTCCATCACAACCCTGCCTTCGTTCAGGAGACTTTGAATTCAAAGTATTGCAAAAGTTGATTACATCCTTTCAGCTTCCTATGATTAGAAATTTGCTACAAAAACTCTAGTTGTGGCTGAACGAATAAATGTCCATATCCTTCATTTTCTGAATAGAATATTGATAATTCTAGGGTTCAAATTTCTAATGACAACATAAAAGAAAAATCCTATTGAAGTAAATTAATATTTATAAACTACCTTCATGAAATTAATTTTTCCATTTTTATTAGACATGTGCGTTTTCTTCACCAGCCACAAGATGGAAGTATTGACCTTTAAAGATGTGGGTTTGGTTTTTGTTTGGTTTTTCTTTTTTCTCTTGTACTACACCAGGCAGAGGCTTAGAGAAAATTTTATTCCCTCCTGAACAAATTCTCTGCAATGAATTAAAGTGGAGAGAGTTCCTGGAATGTTTAGAGGTTGTTTTTCAGCCTTGCTCCCAGTATGAATCCAGAGGGCAAATGTCATACGTACATTAAAATAATTTCTTGTGACCAAGACTCACATTTCTCTGATATAAATTTCACAGTGGTTCTTTTTCAGTTCTGCACTGACCTGGCACCTTTTCAGATAATGGGTTCCCTTTAGTACTCTCACTTGGCTGTAAGTATAAGTGGAGTAACAGATCAAAACACTTCATGCTGCATTTGCAGGTCACTATCTGCAAGTCTGAAAGAACACAGCTTGTGTGATAAAACACCTACCTCTGAATAATTTTGGGAATGAGAGGTCATGTTAAGAAAACCTGAAGAACTAGAAACTACCACAGTTAGATGTTATTACATGGGTAATTGGATGACTACTTATTCTTCTGTTAGGCTTATTTCTGAAAGGTGTGAGCATGCAGAGATGTCCTATTTGTTGTCTGACACCTAGTGCCTTTGAAGGCACTGGAAGAAACTGGAACAATTCTAAAGTTTCTGAGTATTGAGGAATGCACCGAAGCTCCTTGGCCTGTGCTCAAAGTATTCATAACTTTTGGGAAACTTTTATCTGCACGTGAACTGTGTGACCCATACCCCTCTTACATCTGAAGCAAAACATCGCCCAAGCTGCCTTTTATTGTTACTTCAGTTTTCTTATCCTTGTCACAGCAGTCCTCTCCTTGTCCTTCAGCTGAAGAGGGAAGTATTTTACTAAGGAGTGTGTAGAAGGTACTTGGATGCATTGTTACCTGTTAGTGGCATTTGTATATGTATTCAGATGTCTGTGAAGAGCCTTGAAAAATTGTGAAGTTTGAGGAGTTTAGCATATCTTGAATCAGCTAGTACAAAGAAGAGAGGAAATGGATTACATACTATATTCAGGTATTAAAACTATTCAGCCAAAATATAATTTCCAGCCTTGTAAATTAGATGAATGTTATAAACTTGAGTTGGTTAGTGTTTTTGAAAGGTAACATTCTAATATATTTTCCAAATAATTTGGCTCCTATTTAAATGCTGAAAAGAAAGAGTAGATTTTTGCAAAAGCCATTGAGAAATTTTAAATCACATTTGTTTGGTTTTTGTTTGTTTTAAAGTAACACGCTATAGTTTTATTCCGTTTTGTTCTCCTCCATTAAAAGCTCTTAAATTTGGTAGTGGGTTTAAATTAGATTATTGATAGTAGAAAAGAAGAACCCTTTTATTTTATTTTTTTTTCTCTAGATGATTCCAGTAAAAAATGGGTTAACCATTACATTTTGCTTTGGTAAATGTCATCTTAGCAGGTTTTGACCAGTATACCTAGATACTAACAATTAGCCAACTTTTATCTGCATTCTAACAAGATGAAAATTTGAATATTGTCGCTCCTGTATTGTAGACACACTGAGAACTTTGAGGCTAATGTTCCCTCCATTTATACCATAATGAAAAGAAAGACTGAGCTGACTCATGGCAAGCAGTAACAAAACTGCAGGAGATAAATTTGTGCTCTACCCACAGAGCCTCCTGTTAAATCTGAAACCTTGTCTTCCTTCACTGTGATCCTGCTAGGATCTTTATATTTTGGCCTCCACAAGGATAGTCATAGACAGGCAAAAAAGTGAGGAAATATGCCTTAGACATAGACTCGCATTTAAGGAAATAAAAGAGAAGTATCACTAAGAGAGGAGGAAAGGTAATGCAGCATTTCCATGGCAAATAGCATGATGTTTCTTTAGCTGAAGTCACCTTGGAAGAGTCTACTTTCTGCCTTTCTTCTGTTTTTTCCCTGAACGTGTTGTACTTTGAGAAATGGCTAATACCTTTTTTTACCGTGTTTTTAATCCTTATACATATTCGGAATCAGACTGGTTTACCTTTCAGTCCGTAAAACTTCCCCCCACCCCTCATTTTTGTGAACATAGTAACTGTCCATCTGTGTGAGGATCTTTCACTTAATGTCCATTGACAACAGAGTTTACTGACTTGCAGTCCATTTACTCTTTTTCAATCTCCCACAAAGCACTGAGGTAGTTCCTGGAAGAGCCCAGAGACAGTAGGTTTCACAAAAGAGTACTCAGTGCCTCCTGAGTGTGACATTATGGCTTTTCTGTAGTGTGTCCTTTCAGGCCTTTCTTAAAGTGCTCCTCAGCCACCTGGTGCATATTTATGGAGAGAAATTAATTCCCAGGTGAGAGAGAGAGCTACCTCAAGGAGTACAGAATATTTAAAATTCATTGTTTTCTCCATTACTTCCATGGTTGGGAACTCCTCAAAATTAAAGCTGGTTTTCTTTCCTTTACCAGTATATTTTAATAGGGATTTTAAGTTCCTGGATGTTAAACTGCCTGGTAGGAAGACAGCCAAAGACCTTTGCCATATATGAATTGTTTTGATTAAATGAGAACTCCTTTGATGTAAATGTAGGAAGAATGAATCAGAAAATATAATATTGAAGATGCTACTTTATTTGAAAATATTGTCTGAGTGAAGGAACCACTTTATAGTACCAGGCTGTGTTACTTCTGTAACAACTTCAAGGAGGATTAGTGTTTTCTGCATACAGTAAATTTTAAGGTAATAATGAAAGTCATGCTCCTATGTGCCCACAGGCTTAAAAGGTTGAATTCAAACCTATTTCCATGCTCTGTGATAAGATCGGATCAAAAGGATAAGATCAGATCACAAGCTAGGTGAGACAGGAATTGCAAGTCTGTAGGCAATGCCGTGTCTGGGTCAATTAATAGCCATGAGAGGCTTCAATATGCCTTTCATTCATCTGGGGATTTAGTAATGTGTTTCTCATTGTCTCACATAGGGGACTTTCTACAGGATATATTGTCTTTTGTGGATTTTATTATAAGGAAAACAATTCCATGCCCGCCCATGAGACAATTTGGTTAGGTATTAAACAACTTCCATGTTTTTGCCTCATCTCATATACAAATCCATTAATTTCAAACACACTTGCAGTCCCAAAGAAACCAATGGTCCTTCTTAGATGCACTTGCAGAATTAGTGTCTAAAAAGGCTTTTTTGCTTTCCTGGAATGTTACACAAGCATAAAACATCCTGCTATTGCAAGGAACACATTGATGAGATGTAGGATTCCTTACTGCAATTGAATTCACCTGTTTTTGTTTAGTTATTTTACCACAATGAACTTTTTTTGAGTAGTTCTTGTCCCTGATTTTTTTCAGTATGGTGACAGAGCATGTTAATGAAGCAACATGCCAAAGGTATGTGTTGAGGAAGAGAGAGGCATAATAGCGTGAAGAGCTCTAGAGGCATTTCAGTTTTTCCTCACCAATGGTGACTTAAAAGTGGAAAAATAGAATTTACTTGAAAGATCTAATGGGAAGTAGGTTAAAATGCTTGGTAGCATTTTCAGTTCGCTGAAAGCTGTAGTCAGACAAAAATAAATCCCAATTCCTGTGCAACTTCAGAAAGTATTGTGGAATAGATCTATAATATAAATCTTGCAGAGGTGGAACAGCCACACACATGGCATTTCTGGTTTTAGTATCTCCTCTGTTATGTTTTTGTTCTGTCCTCAGGTTGCAATCTGGATGTAGCTGCACTGCCAAGAAGCTTGTCTATGTGGATAGAGACCACATGTGCCATGTGCAACATAGTCTATTTTCTCTTCACAGTCCCTGGAACAGTCAAGGCAGAACAGGGAAGGGACAAGGGAAATTTGGGCTTGAGTGGAACTGAAATTCAATTACATATCTGTGCTAGACATAACCTCATTATAAAAACAGGCCTGACAATATTACCTTTAATCGTGCCTATCTGAACTCTCTTTGATATTAAAGATGGGTTGCTCTCATCCCCATTTCTTGTCATATTGTGAGCAAGCATCACTAAATTGGGTAGCAAGATGCAGACCTTTCAGGAAAACCAGACATCAAGCGAGTAGCTTTCTCCAACCCTTGAAAGTACATGGAATTGATCTGTTTGTTGTACAATCCCCAAGCCCCAGGCTATGGATAAAATTTCTTAGAAGAGAGGCAAAGTAAATCAATTTTGTTCTGTTGCTGGGGTAAAGTTGGTCAATAGATGATATTTTAAAGCACCTCCATCAACAATTTATGAGATTTATTCCGTTTATGCGAAAGAGCACTCCATAATCATCACTACACAGTGATGGCCCAACAGGGTGTTGCTAACTGGATATCATTTAATAAAAGTTTTTCAAGTGCTCAGCATGCTTTCATCAGAGGGTGATTTTTGTTTTTATCCTTGTTTTGTATGAACATTAGGAGGTAATCAAGAAGTTATAAAAGTTGATGATTTATGAAGCTTTTGAAGCGGTGGGTGAAATTGTAGGCTAGATATAATGCTCATATTGATCACTCTGTTGGTAAAAGCATGATAAGCGTGTTGACTAAAAGTACTATTAAAATAAATTTCATGACAGGCTGTTAAATAGAGATTTAGTATTATTTTAATAACTTGATTTTGATTAGTAGTGGTCATGGTCAACACTGGGCTGTATTGTGTTGATAGGCACATAAACCTCACAAATATTATCATATTCCCACTGTGTTTTCAGAAATGGAAAAGTAGTTACATAGTTACCAACTCTATCTTATACCAGCTCTTCAATTTCTCATATTTCCAGCAATATTCTTGTCTCTTACACAAGTAAGCTTCTGAAATCTTTGTTCCATGCTCATGGCTTCATACTAGTCTTTTGTTTCAGTAACTCCACTTGCTTTGTTGATAGTATTTCTTTTTTTTTTTTTATACAATTCTACTTTTTCTTCCTTTTGCTTTTCTCATATTCTGAGACTACTTTGATTATTACCTTGCTTGTTCCAGTTTTGAAAGCACAAGGGAAAATAGAATAATAATTTTTCTTTTTGCATAAGTAGTCCCATACCTGTTAATTTCTATCACACATTATCCGCTGTTCTAAAAGAATTTCAAGAACTTTTTTTTTTTTCTTCATTTCTAGCTACTTTCCCTCTTAGGACAGTCTCAGAATTTACAATTCTCTTTCTGATGTATCACCAAAAAAAACCCCCAAACAAACCAAAAACCCAAAGCAAAACCAAAAAACAACCAACCAACAAAAAAACCCAAAGAAAATTTTGGCCAAATTTTCTGTTCTCATTTTGATACATTTTGTCTTTACATCTCCTTCCTCTACTTTATTTAAATTCTTTTTCACTGCATCCAGTTGAAAAGCCGGTATCTTCAAAGACAGGCCTTTTCAATCTTCTAGTTGTTACTTTGGTGAATATATGCACAGAACCCCAAAGTTTGGAAATCAATCAAGTGCTATCCTTTAGGGCAGCTCAGCTTCCCTCTCTGTCTTTTCAAAGTCCAGAATTTTGTTTCTTTGTTTTTCTCATATTGGTGCTAGCTGTCATTTTTCAGATAAAAACACTGATTTGTATCCTTCTGGAATGAAATCTCTGTTTTTTTGCCTGCTTTGTTTTCTCACACGTCTGGTCCACACAATATAGCTATGGTATGAGAAGGTCCAATCCTATTATGAAAAAATATGCAAAATCCACTTAATAGAAACATATTTTCAATGCAAATAAAGGTACATCATGAAAAACACTTCTCAAGGACCTTAGCTGAGAATACAGCTGCCATGGTCTGTATTTGTGGGTGGTCATTTAAGGCACAGTACACATCTCCACAGGATGTACTGTGTTTCTCTTAAACAATTATTCCCCTGCATTCTAATCTACACAAGTTGTTTACATTTATGTTGCCACCTTTTCTCTTTCATATATAAGTAAATTAAGTAAGAATCACTAGAATAAGATTGTAAGTATCATAAAACCAACATGAAAAGAATTCATTTACTCTTTTAAAAGACTGGGTATTTTGCTAGTCTTCTACAATCTTCTTTTGACATTAATTTTAGTTTTGTTACTTACATGCATGCAATGTCAATTTGAGAGTAAGACACTTGTGAATTTGAAAAGGAAAAATGTTTAAATCCTTCACTTTTCTGTAAAACATACAATAAAAGGTTAACAACAGTGAGAAAAAATTACTCTAGACATTAAACATTAGGAAAAAATTGTGAAAAAGCACACAAAGGATAGGAAAAAAGTTGGCTTAAATATGAGCTTATGTAATATTCATGTATGTGAACTTTAAATGGCTGTCTGTATTTATAGGCATTGGATAAGTATGCAATTCTTTGAAAACACGTTCAAGCAATATGGGAGTTCTCCATGTTTTCATTCAAGATGACATAAATGATAATAATATTGTTGAAAAAAGCCCCACAAAACTGGGAGAGATTATATCATTGTTAGACTTCTTTTTTTTTGTTTTTTTTTTTCCTATAAAAATTAGTTGAACCATCCTGTATAAATTAACTAACCCATGCCTGGTGAATCATTGGTCTAGCTTGAACATTACAGGTAGAATACCCTGTGTGGAAGGTGTACCATATTCTCTTCATAAAGGTCCTTATTCTCACCTAAGCAGATGCGAAAATAATCTTTTGTGGTGTGTTAGAAAATTGTCAGAAACTTTTCTACATTTATGCACTGGACACTGTTCGTTTTTAGCATGCATTCCCACATGATACAAACCAGAACAGCTCTGTTGAAGTCAGTGGAGCAAATCAATCAATACTGGCTAAGAATTTTGTCCCCAGTTAGTGTTTTGATGGGAAGGCAAAAAAGAGACACTTCACTGTCATGTACTGAGAAACATCATGTGTCTTACTGGGTCAGGCTAAAGACTGCCCTTTGGAAAAAAAATAAAAAAAATCACTGCCTCTCGGCTAAGCAAAAGATTTGTGCAGTTTTGAGTACAAACAATAGACCCTTTGAACTAAGGATATGCAGGCATGAAACTGTTTATTTACAAGGAAAAATGACCCACTTCTCTAGGAACATGACCCAATTTAATCTGCTAGAAAAAAATTGAAAAGCTATTTGACCTAAATTTTCTGAAGCAAAAGGTGTGTGGAAAACAGAGAACTGTCCATAGAGTTCATGAGGCTACTTCATTTACATGTCATTTACATCATGTGTCAGACAGGTTTGTGTTTGTTATAATAGGCTGTGATAAGGATTACCTGAAAACTTCCACAGAGCTTTGATCTGTCATATCACTCTTCTGCAGCTGCCTTAGGGATGCAACTACACTGTAAACACTAGTATCACTTAAGTACACTCAGAGTCTCAGGACAGACTAAGATTAACAGTTGGTGAGAATGAAGTACCTTCCTCAGGCAGATGTGCAGAGGTAGGAAGACCTGATTGTTGAACTGTCAGATCTGAGATAATTTGGTTAAAGATTAATCTCAGTAGAAGATCTCAGTGTAGATTGTCACTGCTTTTAGAAATAGGCAGAAAAAATATAATTTGATTAGTTCAGATGGCCAATATGGTGGAAATCTTGTCTGTCTAATTGGTCTGAAGAAATTCACGCTCCCTTGTCCATGCAGGAATCTTTCCTGGGAACAAATTCCTTTAACTTTGACCTATTTCTCTTTTTCTACATATCCACCAGTGTACCGAATCATCAGAGACAGTGAAAACTGGGTCACTGCAGAAGTATTTATTCCCTATATTTCAATCTGATGTCTTTCCACACACTCTCCTCAATGTGAATACCAATCCTGTAATTTTAGACAACTGTGGCATTCAAATCATGTTGGCATTTTTATTGAAAGAACAGATATATTCATTCCTGTTCTCATATAAATCAAAGGCTGGAATGCTTGTGAATGCTTGATGGACACTTCCCTGTTCAAACAAAACTGCAAATGCAAAATGTCTAATAGCTGTTTCATACTCTTTGACTTGCAGAATTATGAAGGAACCAATAATTTGAAAAAAAAAGATGGCACAGGGATGCTATCAGAGAGTATTCTGAGTTGAAAGGGACCCACAGGAATCATCAAATCTACCTCTTTGTTGAATGGCTCATTGAGAGATTGAACCCATGACCTTGGTGTCACTTTCACCAACTGAGCTAGTAGCAAGCTCAGTGATGTAGCAGTAGCCAAAAAAGGTAGTTTGAGACAGTAACCTTCAGCCACACTGAGATCAGTAAAGTCATTTGAGGTGTGAGACCCTTCATCATGTAGATTTCAACTTTTACTCCATAGTTATTGCTTACTGTATGTGTGTAGACAATGTTCAATAAATAGGAATTTTGTTCATTTATTATTTTGTAGGTATTTGTATTTGCTCTGTTTGATCCTTTGCACTGCCTCTGAATGGGCAGCAAAAAGTCCCATGTGAACTTGGGAAGAAACTGAAAGATGCTGGGAAGTAAAATAAGACTGGAGAATACCTTCTAAGGTTATGGTGACCAGAGGCACGTTGACACTAAAGCATTTTATTAGGTTGCGGTAATCCTTGGGTTTTTTAACCAATCTTCGTGGTAATTTACCTTACTACAGGTAATTCCTATGGTGTCATAAAACTTCAGCTTTAACAACTTGATTCACTGGCTATTATGCTAGGATTTTTACTGCTATCACAATACTCAAAATTATAACCTTTTTTGGTTGAAGGCATGTAATAAAATATAGCAACATGCTGGAGAGCAACAGATTTGAGCTTTGCACAAGTCTCAGTTTTCTCTACTTACTTCAACAGAGGATACACTCTGCGGTTCATTCAGCCACTGAACTTAGCTACAGGTAAGTGTATAAATGTGGTTATGTGACATGTAAAAGGCCTGAGCTGGCCTTTCCAATTACCCCTACTCAGCTCTATCTATATTGTAGACACTCTAATAAGAGTCAAATCAGTGTAGCTGGATTGGCAGAAGAAGATAGCAGTTATCTCAAGCACAAAACTGGAGCACACAGCAAAATTCTCTCAGCCCAGGTGTGCATATATAATAAATAAAAAGAACTTATGAATATCATATCAAATTCATTCCTTCCATTTGCAAAGATTTTCAGATACAAAATAACTTCCAGTATCTGTCCAATCTGTCCAACTGAAATGCTTGCTTATTCTGAAGAGATAATTATCTAGCAGTATCAATTTTGACAGTGATTCTCAACAGACAAATGATTTATCAGATTTTTTTTGGTATCTGCAGTGAATTGAAGTTGGTAATTTTCAGATGCAGTGTTTAACTCCACTAAACTAACCAGAGCTCTCCAATTAGTGCTTGGAATTATTTGGTTGTTTTCTTTACAATACCAATCTTCAGGTTTTCCACTTTCATGTTTGCCCTTGTGGTAAGTGTGATGCGAAGCACTACTTGTATGTCACAATGACAGATTTACAGCCCTGATTACCCATAGCTTTCTTATTCATCAAAAACATGCATTTGAATATGAACCTTTCACAACAGACTCATTTTATTTACAGACAGCATGTGGCTTACCATGGCCTTTTTAATCTTATGCAGGAGTTTAACATGAGAAAACTGAGCTAATTAAGTAAAGATAAGAGCACAGCCAGTTATACAGTTGGAAATAAATAATTGAGATGAGTGACAGAATTTTGTGGAGTATCAGATTGTTGAGACTAAGAAAGTTTCTGGTTTTTAAAGGGACACCTTAAAATTATTAATTTAGCCAATTTAACTAAAAGACCCACCATGTTCAGGGTTTCCTGTGATAACCACAATGGAGAGTTTCATATCAATAAAGGATTGTCTAAAGTACGTGGTTGACAAAAGCCTCCATCTTCAAGGTCACCTGCAGGTCCATCTTACTTTCCCCTTCTGTCCCCCAGCCTCTGCTTCTGCCCAAAGTGGTGCTTGCACTGTGGTATGACTACTACAAATTATGAATGGAGAAAACTTCTTATGAGCATTTTTGGTATATTTTAAATCAGACATTTATTTATATTTAATAATTTTTTTCTTTTGTCTTCTATACACTTCCAACACCTAATTTAAAAAAATCAGAATTCTAGGACTTATTTTAGGTATGTTTATTTAGAAATTATTATTGAAATATTATCTTTTTTTATTCTTTGAAGAGCACCTGTGTTTTATACAGTATTAGTCAATAGAATGTTCTTTTCGTTATTTTTATTTAAAATATTTCTTGTGTTTATTAGCATCTGAATTCTTCTTCAAATTCCTCTCTGAAGAATTTATTTAAATGTAACTTCTGCAAGTGAAGCGTAGAAGGTTGTTTTTAAGAGAAAAAAATTGATTTATGCATGTACTAAGTGCTTCTGGAATAGAGTTTGCAGATTCAATCTTACAGTGCTGCACAATTTCTTACAGAGCTGTGATTCAGCCCCTGGCTTGGGAGTCTGAAATGAAATGGGAGGAATGAAATAAAAAATAATAAAAAAAGGAGAACCTTCTCCCCCCATATATACAAAAGCTATAAAGTAAATTAACATTTACATGTTTTTCTAAATCAGCTTCTAGAATCTAATAACATCTTTAATAAACATAACAGCATGACTGCTTAATAACTTTTATTTTCCATTGTTGCTTTAGTGTCTTTTGCCAACTCCTCGTTCCAGGAGTGCCTGAATATCACCACTGAGCATGGAAGTGTGGCAAACTCTCAGTTGGCTAATTGGGAAGAGAAGTGAAGTAGAAGCTGCAATAATCTTACGGCCTTGCTCACTTTATTTCAAGTACTCTGCTGAATGAAACCATTGCTTGCATTCGTCTGCTTGAAATAATCAGCTGTCTTCTTGTGATTAGATTCCATTCTGCCTTTTCTTTTTTTGGAGCGGCAACCTTCCCTAGCATTTAATCATCAACATCCATTGCTCACAGCTCCTTCTCCATGCAGAAGTTTGCCATTTCTAACATGAGGGGTATATTCTGAGCACTTCACTCCTCACTCAGCATTCAAGAGGTCACACATCCCATCCAAGTCTTCATGGTGAGTTTTGATGTAGCTGTTCATCCCAAATTCAGCTTGTTCCAGTTAATTTTCCTGAAGTACCTCTTCCAATAAATGGTCATTCCAGGCCCTTATTCCAACCTTTTCCTCTCCAAAGTTATTTTTTGCCAAATCCTGGTTCCAGGACATAGCGCAGAAAATCAACAATTCTTACTATTGTTTACTTGGGAGAAAATGGGATCCTTTCCCCAGATTCCATCTGAGAGGAGAGGTGCTTTAGGCCCAAGAAATTTCCTTCATCATTTGATGACCCTACCAGCAGGTTATGTGCTCTGCAGCTTCCCCTCTCAGGGAAAAAAATAAAAATAACTGTCCCTCTCATTTCCAGTCAGCCTCACTATCATCCTACAGTTCTTTTGGCTTTTGGCAGCTCTCCCAGAATGCTCGGCTGAAAGCAGAAAGAAACCACACTGATTTGGTGGTTTCCAGAAGAGACTGTGGCTCCTTATTACATATTTCATGCAGCTGTGCTTTCTTGGCCATCTCTCTCACTTCCCCAGTTAAATCCCAGTCTTTTTTCTCCATTAGCACATATGGTTTTCTAAGATGATCAGGTCAATGACTCATTGTACACACTTGTTAAAGGGGATCATTTTGGAGGTGCTTTGCAGTGAAGTGGTCTAGTTCAATTTGGGTGTTTTCAGAATACAGAATTGCTAGTCTTGACATTAAAAGAATAGGAGCTTTTATTTTATGTCTCCTTGAATATTGGTAGGCAGCTTTTCATGCTAAAATACACCAATTTAACAATGTCCATATTGTATAAATCACTGTTAAATGCCTTTAAATATGTTCACTTTTAGTAAACCTGTACTTTCTTCTTGGTTCTGTTGGGGAGATTATGGAAATATGTATTTCATCTCTGTGACTGTATATTTGTATGAAAGTATATATTTCCATACATAGATGTATACAGAGAAAGCAATGATGCTTTAACTTTTTTTTCAAAATATATACGTAATTATGATAACTCACAACTAATGGTTGCAACACAAATTCCAAAAAAAGGGCTTAAGTTACTATTAGAGTATGTATAGATAGACAAATTATATATACACACACACACATACAATACATTTTTTTTAGTTGTGTAATACAAGTTTTATTTGTATTGTAAAGGGGAAAAAAGAGAGCTGTTCAAATCTATCAATTTACATTGCAGTGATTTCACACCTCTTAATAGGTTTTTGGAGAAAATGAGACATTTTACAAAGATAAATGTTTAGCTTCAGAAATATTTTGAAAAAAAAGCAATAATTGGACAATATAAGCCCACATTTGGATTAGAAAAAGTGCATATACTATTAAAGGTTAATGAACTGTTGTTTTAGGTTTATATTTTCATGTGATAATATTTTTAACTTCTTTTTTAATAATCCCTCTGTTTGTACAAAGGAAACAAGTGATTGCTCTGCATTTGGAGGTGTTCAGAGGGCAACAGAAAATGTATTAAAAGAACATGTAGCCCTTTGAACTTTTAGAGCTGGTTCCTGGTGCAGTTCTGCAGATTCTATCGATGTGAAATGTTGTCTTTCTGGTAATTAAAAACATGTGCTTTAGAAAGGAGAAGTCACCAAACTTTATGGATTGAGGAATTGTTATTATGACTTAGTGTCACAGGCTTTCATACAAAGATTGAAATGGCTCTCCCTGTCCAGATGGCTGCCCTCATCTCATCCCTGCCTTCGAGTCCCTTTTCTGTGCAGGTGTCAGTCCAATTATATTTCCTGACACCTGATAGCTGTGTTTAGCTGTGGTTTCTAGATCACAGGTTTTTCGGTGGATACAGTGAAAATTGTAGGGAAGTGAAAGCAGCAATTTCATTTACACTCAAAGTTTGCATTTTAGATGTAAGGAAAACACTTTTGCTTTGAAGAGTACTGTGTTATGAGAAACAGGAAAACAAGGAACAACAAAATCAGAGTTTCTAATAGTGAACATGTGGCACAGGTTCTTTCTATACTGCAGTGAATGAACTCTGCCTCATGCACCAGCAACAGTTTGAACAGATAAGAGTACGATAAGAAGGCTCCATGCAGGAAAAAATAGGAACTCCTGCACTTCAGCTGTGAAGTGTGGGGTTGTACAAATTGAGCAAGCTTGCAAGGTTCATAACTTTTCTTAATCCCGGACATGCCGAGAGAATTAACTGAGGACTTTACAGGGCGAATTGCCCATCCTGAATTTGTCTTGAAACAATGGTAGAAGGATGCACCTGGGATTTGTTTAATTTGGCTAATATTCTCCCTGTTTCATTGAGTAGTTTGGTAGTTCATTTCATCCTTCTTCCTAGCCTCTTATATGGGCATGGGGCTCACAGTATCACTTCTGTCTTTGCATTTTTGTATATGTTAAAATTCACTTTGACATGCAGCTCATATATTTCATCTTGAGGATGTGATATGGCAGCATTCCAGCACTGGGTAAAAGATAGCGTGAAAATGAAAACCACAAATATACAGCCAAGCTCTGCATTCTTCCTTGGTATAGGATTTCTTGACTCTGATATACCTGGGAAGATACCCTTCCTCAGGTTCAGGTTGCCATTTCTGTGCAGCTGTGCTCTAACATGAATTTGTGGAAAGGTTATATGAACTGTGGCTGAACTCTTGGCTACTTTGCTGCTGAAAATTTTCCTTCATCACAAAATGCACAAGTAAGTTTTGGTTCATAAATGCCTCAAAGTATCAACTAAATGGTTAGTGGACACAGCTGTATGTGTTAATTACATATGAAGTTCAATAATGTTACATTTTTAACGGGTTAAAACGTTACATCAGAAAGGAAACAAGTACCATACTTTCATTTACAGTATGATAGCCTACAGAGTTGGGAAGAAATTTTTCTTTCCTCATGTAATTATCTAGTTACATTAAAAGGGTGAAAGGGGATTTGATTTCCATTGAAATCTTAGGTGCTAGCCTCTGCTGGAAGTATGATGATGACTAGATTAGATGAAGTAGCAGTCTACGTTAGGATGGAGACACCTATTATTCACAAATTTTAAGACCCAGAAGGGACCATTATGATAATTTAGTCTGACCTCCTGTATAATATGAGCCTTATCATTTCACACAGCAATTCTTGTGCTGAGCTCCTAACGCATTCCTGTGCATTAGTAGAACAGTCCTGAAGCTTTACTTTGGCACCGAGCAGAAAGAGGAAGTCAGTAAGAGAGAAGAATATTTCAGTTCTTTCTCTGTCCCACTGGAAACAGTGATAATTTTACCTGAGTACATAATAAAGGACAGTCAGTAAAGGTTTTAAGAGAAAAGATCCATATTAATATCCTGAAATTTGAATACCTCGGAAGGTACATTCCAAAGCTTAAACATAGTAGTTTATTTTAAATTGTTGAAGAACATTGTATAATATTATAGCTTAGACTGACTGTAAATGATGCATTAACATTTCTGATTTTTTTTTTTCTGTATCACTTTTAGCATCATGGGGAAAGCTAAAGCACAGCTGGTTTATATGGTGGTAGAGGAGACAGGGTGCTCAAAAATTCTTTGCTTTTGGTAACTATGCTTTTAAATGTATTTAGTCCATTTTTTAATTACAAAGCAGTTTAGTCTTCATTGCAATGCTGAAATATGAATGAGGTGTAAAAAGACCAGATTCTTTGCTTCAGGTGGATCATATCAGCAATATTCAGCCATTCTGCATATAATCACTGCTGGCCTTACTTTTGTACTTCAGTTCTTTAGAAAGAACTGGGAGGAGGGGAATCTGATTTTCTTGTCATCTATCTTAATTGGGTTGTTGTGTTTTTTTTTCTTTGTTTGTTTGTTTGTTTTCCCATACATAATGTTTTCTCTAGAAAGTAAACCCCAACTCATTATTTTCACTTTCACTTGACAGCCAGTTTCCTTTCAGTTTCTCAAGTGCTCCTGTTTTGTGTATGGTTTTTTTCAGATGTTTGAAGCATCAAGGAAACACACTCATTCCTATTTTTGCATGTACTGCCTTTATTTAAACTGTGTGGAAAATGTTACAGTGTCTTCACAGTATGAAATTTGTTTTCAAAATGCATGCATAATTGTATTAAAATACCTTTTGACCAATATACTCAGATAAAGAGATCTCAAAAATATCCTGAATATATAACCTGAGATGCTAATTCCAGAATAAAATGCAAAAGGTAAAAAGGGAGTATACATGGGGTTTATTTTTATTTATTTTTTTCACTTTTTGGATAGCCCCTATAAAAAACTACATGGTCTCTCTTAGAGAAAGTGGTAGGATTTAATCTGCTGCATCATTAGTTTCAAACATCTTTCTTTTGTTCTGCTGATACGTAACTATTTGTCATATGTGCTGAGACAGTCTGTATCTGAACTTTATTCAAACATGAGCAAAATTAAAGAGACATTGGGGAGATTGACCCATAATCCTGACACATAGTTCTATACTTCTTTAGCATAAAAATTTGTAGGTGTTTGTGAAAAAGCTGTAAGCAGGTCTGCAGGTATGACAGCAGAGAGTTGTCAGATTTGGAGATCATGTAAAGTTTTAGGCACACTGTACATTTTTTTAGGAAATGGACTGCTCTTTGAAGCAGGGAATCTCAGCCTATGGGCTGAGTGCCTAAAATAGCTTACCAGGAGAGTTCCTGTGATGTATCACTAACTTCTGGAAGTTTGTGATGTATCACTAACTTCTGGAAGTTTGTTTCCTGAGACATTTTGAGCTCTGATCTAGGCCATGGGGGAGATACCAGTGATGTTAGCCTTCCCTTTATTGCTGTCTTTCCTGGATCATTTGTGTATTTGAACAAGCACAGGGCAAATAAAATGCATATTAATTGTGCCATATATCACTGAATGAACCAAATTGTTTCCTTAACTAGACTAAAATTGCACTGGCAGGCACAGAACTGGAGACCTGTATGATACGAAAATAGGACTTGGGAATAAGTCCAGAAGGATGAGTATGTTCCACTGATGCCCATTATCATGTAGTACACATTTAAGAAAGGTTCTATTACTATTTTTATATGTTTTCATTATCCTTAATTCAGATAACTGTAAGCATGAAAGAAATGCAAATTATGAAAGTAATTACTCTCATGACCTAACAATACGGTACCTTGTGTTCATGATAATATAGCTAATCACAAAGAAAGGCAATCACTTAATTTTGTGGCTGTGTTTTTGTATTTTCTTATCAATGAATGTTCTTATCTCTGCAAATGAACTCCCATTATGCTTTGTTTATGCTCAGGAAACACCACATTTTATTGATGTTTTATCATATTTGTTTTGGTCCTTTTTGTCTTTATAAGAATATGTTAGTTTGTTGTGTAGCTATCTGGGCCTGCTAACATATATAAAAATCCTGCCATATAGGAAATAAAGAAGTCAGAATTCTGCCTTAGTCTTTGATGCCTCTTAAGAAGAGAATGAAAAATGAAGGTATTTGTGAAACTGTAGTCTCTTTCTGGATTTAACTCAGAAGCATATAAAAACAGGATGCAGCAACTATTTAGGACTATAAATAAGCCTAATTTCCTGTAGTTCTTGCATCTTAATTTCTCAGCAATTAGTGTATACGCAATATGAAATATATTTGATTAAAACAAAAAAACCCCCCAAAAATATAAAAAAAATCCTATCCCACACAGCCAAATTTTCTCCATGTAGAAGACAAGCACCTAAAACACAACATCTTGAAAAACCCCGAGGTTTAGTATTTAGGTATCTGTCGTCTAATGCTTTCAGAGAAACACAATTATGAGCCAAATAATTTCTGATTTTGTCCTTCACTCATATAGTCTGTGCAGGGCTAGCTACCAACAGGAAATACCAGTGTGCTGAGACAATGAAACTGAGGACATTCTGTGTGAATATTGTAGATATTTCAAGATATTTCCTACGATTGACTATAATTAGGCTCCTGCTGACACATTGTCTGTCCTCCAGTGATTCATACTTTGAAATAAAACAGTCAAAACTATGATGATCCAAAGGAGCATTTGGCTTCTTGAATGATTAGAAAGGAATCTTTATTTTTCTTATTCTTTTTCAGATATCCCTCTCTATCAGCAGAAAAAGCCATCTTCTGTGTGCCTGCATTGTCCATGTATCAGGGGTTTAGTCAGATAACTCAGTGTAGCAGATGGCTGCGAACCTTAAACTGCATAATATGAGTTTTATGGGAGGCCAGTCTGGGCCTGACCACCAAAAGATAAAGGTTATAAAGTGTGATAGTACTGTAAAACAAAGAAGGGGGATACAGTTTGTAAAATATAAATACATTCTGATGTAAATGTAGCAATTGAAAAAAAAAAAAAAGGAGAGGGATTAATGGAAACTAATTTGGGCAAAAATAAGGGAAAATGGAGTGGGAAGGTCATCCTTCAAAGATCAGGAAAAAAACAATTTACCAAAAAATGTAAGCTAAATTTATTTTTTTCATCCTGTACGTTGATTTAATAATAAAAATTTTAAAAAGGGAAAAGAAAAGGAACAATAAAGATGTGCAAGGCTTTAAAACTAATTTTTTTTCAGCATTTGTTCAAAATTAATTTCCTCTTAGTTTAAGTACACTTTGAAATCTAAAACTTTGTTATTAGTATAACATCCATATTTAGGCTTGATCGTTCACCCTCTGTTAGGAAAAGGTGAATTTTAAATCATGCAGTGTATTGTAAATTATCCTAATTTATTTAATGTGTTTTTATCTCTTACGATCATATCATCCCTGATTCAATTAGCTCAGTGGTGACTCCTCAGTTTTACTGCAATAGGATTTCTCTCTCTGGCATATCTGATATGCAAAGGAGTTACCTCCTGTCATTTCATTCTGAGATGGGTGGAAATGCTAATTTTCTAGGGAGGAAATCTTTGTCTGCAGTTTTATTAGTAATATGACTCCAAATCATCTTACAGGTGTTTTTCAGTGGTGAGGTTAGACTCCATCTCAATCTGATAAGATGTTCCTAATAAGGGAAAATTAGGTCAGTACTCACAGAAAGAATAAAGTGCCATATGTCCTGACTTTTCGTAATGATCATTAAATCCCAGAAGGATATGTACACAGTACATGCAATTCTCAGAAAACAAAGAAAGTATTTGTGAAGCATTTACAATTTTCTAACAGCTAATTAGGATAAAAATATCAAGTACTCTGGTTAATATTAGAAGAGGAACAATCATGTCTGTAAGCAGAGAACTCTGCAAACTGATTCTTTTTTCCAGTCTTGGTAAATTTATTAGTATATTGGTATATTCTAAAATATAATTTGGAAAAAAAAAAGTGATTTATTGTTCCATGTAATCACATTCCTCATTTTATAAACATTTTATAAAAATTTCCTACCTTTTAAAAAAATTATTTTTGTTTGTAAATTAAAGTTTTCCAAGTCTTACAGACCTTATGTATAACCAGTATGGCATAAGCAGTTCAGCAACTGTAAATCACCCATTATTACTTATAATCTAAATATTAATAATGAAATATTCTTAAATCTTATAATTTCATATTTGTTTCATATTTATGAAATTATAAACCACAAAGGCATTGACATTGGAATCAATGTGAGATTTCTACTAGGTTTTAATGTTACATAGATTTGTGATCAGATACTGCTGCCTTTTAGTAGCATATCTGTGAAATAGCGAATCACTATTCTCAAGTGACTCCCCCTTACCACAGTGAGCATTCAGCCAGTGTGTTTTATATAATATTTGTATACATGTTACAGTTTAATTTTAAAAGAACTATTAGAAATCTATGCTTTGAAATGCAGTTTGGTTTGATCTTTATATTAATAACTACAAAATAGCATTATATTTCAACCTAGTAGCAATTTATAAAGGAGTAGAAAGACAATGGAAATATACATTTTTAGGAAAACTTGATTACACTGCATTCTCCAAAGTATCACAAAATTGTACATTGTGGAAAATATTTTAATACAGGTAAATGTAAAAACCCTACAAACAGTGGGAATATTTTTTTTTTCAGATTGCAGTCAAGAACAGACTGTAAATGTGGCATAAATAAATAAATAAATGCTAACTTAAAAAAATGTAAATGCAAACTGCAAAAGTCAGATCGCTTTAGTTTTCAGCAGGAGTGAAATTTGCTAACACAAGCTTTAAAGAGCCCCAAATGTGCTATGGAAAATATACAGTTAACTGTGTTAACACATTTTGGAAGGCTGAGAACTAATGTAGATGCTTAAACTCAGAGAAAATTACTCAGAAGTATGGGAAAACATGATAGTTCTCTCAAAGAAAAAAATCTTCCCTTCTTTTTGGAAGACCCATTTTTTCTCTTGGAAAATAAAACATGTCTTTTAAAGAAGTATAAGTGTTCTATTTATCTTTGATTTATTTTATTATGAAAACACTAAATGGAGGGAGATTTATTTAAAAAAAAAATTACATTTTCTCCCCCCTGATTTGCTCTAGGGACAAAGTAAATTTTTTAGCCTACAGGAAAGTGCAGCGTATACAGGATTATCCAGCGGTGCAATTATTACTTCTATTTAGATCATCATTTCTTTCTAGCTTATATTCAAATTTTGAAAACTTTCTGGTTAGAATTGGGTGTTGCACAAACAATTTTTTAGAGCTTTTATATTCTCACCACCATTGACTTATCAAGAAGTTTAATGAGATCTCTAGCACTGAAATGTTTAATTTTAAATTTGAAGAAATGAAGAATGTGTTTACTCTGGTCATGAAGCCCTGGAAGAGACTTTAGATCTTGCTAATTTTATTAAAAAAAATAAAAAATACCAAAAAAACCAACCAACCAAACAAACAAACAAAACAAAAACAAAAACAAAAAAAACCCACTTATGGCTATGGAGCTCTGGCTTTGGTTCACTCCCANTCACAATGAACTCAGCATATTGCTCTCTGCTCACACACTGTGGCACATTATTATCATAGAATCATGGAATGGTTATATGTTAGAAGGGTTCTTAAGGATCATCTAGTTCCAACCCCCCTGACTTGGGCATGGACACTTCCCTCTAGACCAGGTTGCTCAAAACATGTCCCATTTGCCCCTGGTGACCAGTGATAGGACCCAAAGGAATTGTATGCAGCTGTGTCAGGGAAAGTTTAAATAGGATTTTTGGAAAAGGTCCTTTATNAAGAATGTGTTTACTCTGGTCATGAAGCCCTGGAAGAGACTTTAGATCTTGCTAATTTTATTAAAAAAAATAAAAAATACCAAAAAAACCAACCAACCAAACAAACAAACAAAACAAAAACAAAAACAAAAAAAACCCACTTATGGCTATGGAGCTCTGGCTTTGGTTCACTCCCACTACAGTCTTTTGTGAACTCCAGCAACTGCCTTATGGAGGGTCTTAAAGACAGACTGACTTTTCAAATGCTCAATGAAATGTGCTTGTAGAGAAAAAAAAATAAGTATTTCCAGTACTGCAGGAAAGCTGCCAATTCTTATTCATGTGTCTTAAACCTTGAAGGTTTCACCCTGTAGAGAACTATGAAATTATTGTCTGTTTCTAAATATGTTTTTTTCCCTAAAAACACCAGTACTGTATTCATGTACTGGAGAACTGAAGCCTGATGATTACAATGTGTAACTTAGCCAAAGAGATAAAAAGATGTAGCAGGAGATTTACTGCTTTAAAAACAGCCACTGCACTGTATGGGGAAAAATTTTATCGATGCTAACATGTTTAATAAATTCCAAGTTACTCAAGGGAACAGCTGTGGCACCAAGGCCATCACAATGAACTCAGCATATTGCTCTCTGCTCACACACTGTGGCACATTATTATCATAGAATCATGGAATGGTTATATGTTAGAAGGGTTCTTAAGGATCATCTAGTTCCAACCCCCCTGACTTGGGCATGGACACTTCCCTCTAGACCAGGTTGCTCAAAACATGTCCCATTTGCCCCTGGTGACCAGTGATAGGACCCAAAGGAATTGTATGCAGCTGTGTCAGGGAAAGTTTAAATAGGATTTTTGGAAAAGGTCCTTTATCCAGAGGGTGGTTGGTCACTGAAACCTGCTCCCCATGGAAGTGATCACAGCACCAGGTCTGGTAGAGTTCAAGAAGCATTTGGAAAATACTCTCAGGGACATGGTGTGATCCTTGCTGTTGTCCTGTGAAGGGCCAGGAGCTTGACTCAGTGGTCCTTGTGGGTCCCCTCCAACTCAAGGTATTCTATGATACAACCTGGCCTTGAACATGTCCAGAGACTGGGCATGCACAGCTTCTCTGGGCAACCTGTTCCACCCTCACAGTAAAGAATTTCTAATCTAATCCTAAGCTCTTTCAGTTTAAAGCCATTCTCTGTTTCCCTACCACTACATTCCCTTATATAGAATCCCTTTCCAAGTTTTCCTGTTGGCNTGTGTAACTTAGCCAAAGAGATAAAAAGATGTAGCAGGAGATTTACTGCTTTAAAAACAGCCACTGCACTGTATGGGGAAAAATTTTATCGATGCTAACATGTTTAATAAATTCCAAGTTACTCAAGGGAACAGCTGTGGCACCAAGGCCATCACAATGAACTCAGCATATTGCTCTCTGCTCACACACTGTGGCACATTATTATCATAGAATCATGGAATGGTTATATGTTAGAAGGGTTCTTAAGGATCATCTAGTTCCAACCCCCCTGACTTGGGCATGGACACTTCCCTCTAGACCAGGTTGCTCAAAACATGTCCCATTTGCCCCTGGTGACCAGTGATAGGACCCAAAGGAATTGTATGCAGCTGTGTCAGGGAAAGTTTAAATAGGATTTTTGGAAAAGGTCCTTTATCCAGAGGGTGGTTGGTCACTGAAACCTGCTCCCCATGGAAGTGATCACAGCACCAGGTCTGGTAGAGTTCAAGAAGCATTTGGAAAATACTCTCAGGGACATGGTGTGATCCTTGCTGTTGTCCTGTGAAGGGCCAGGAGCTTGACTCAGTGGTCCTTGTGGGTCCCCTCCAACTCAAGGTATTCTATGATACAACCTGGCCTTGAACATGTCCAGAGACTGGGCATGCACAGCTTCTCTGGGCAACCTGTTCCACCCTCACAGTAAAGAATTTCTAATCTAATCCTAAGCTCTTTCAGTTTAAAGCCATTCTCTGTTTCCCTACCACTACATTCCCTTATATAGAATCCCTTTCCAAGTTTTCCTGTTGGCCCCCTTTGGGTACTGGAAAGCTGCTTTAAGGTGTCCCTGGAGCTTTCTCTTCTCAAGGCTGAACAACCCCAACTCTGTCAGCCTGTTTTCATATGAGAGGTTACCTAGCCTTCTGATCGTCTTCATGGCCTCCTCTGGACCTGCTCTAACAAGTCGGGATCCTTCTTGTGTTGGAGACTCCAGTACTGGATGCAGCACTCCAAGAGAGGTCTCATGAGGGCAGAGTAGAGAGTCAGAACCAGCTCTGCTGATATGCTGGCCACTCTGCCTTTGATGCAGACCAGGAGACAGTTGGCTTTCTGGACTGCAATTGCACATTGCTGGGTCTTGTGGCTCTTCTTGTCCATCAGCACCCCTAAGTCCTTACCCCTGAGGCTGCTCTCCTTCCACTCTCTGCCCAGCCTGTACTTGTGCTTAAGATTGCCCTCACCCAGGTGCAAGACCTCCCACTTGGTGTGGAACTTCATGAGGTTTGCATGGGCCCACCTCTCAAGCCTGCCAAGGTCCCTCTGGATGGCATCCCTTCTCTTCAGTGCGTTGACTGCAATACACAAGTTGGTACTGTCTACGAACTTGCAGAGGGTGTGCTCAATCCCACTGTCCATGTCACCAATAAAGATGCAAAACCATACCGATCTCAGTACTGCCCCCTGAGAAACAGCACTTGCCACTGGCAAGTGCCAATGCCACCTGGACATCAGGCTGTTGACCACATCTCTTTGAGCCAGCCAATTTTGTATCCACTGTGTAGTCCAGCCATCAAATCCCTTCACTCTGCTTTAGAGATAAAGATGTTGTGTGGGACAATGTAAAATTCACAAGCCCAAGTAGATGTTGTTTTTATCTAATACACCAATGCTGTAACCCCAGTGTAGAAGGACACCAAATTTATCAGGCATGATTTGCCCTTACTGAAACCATGCTGGCTGTCACCAAGCAGGTCCTTATTTTCTGTGTGCCTTAGATTCTAGAGGATTTATGCCATGATCTTGCTGGAATCTAGGATGAGACTGACCAGCCTGAATCTCCATTTTTTCCCCTTTTTGAAAGGATGAACTTTCTCTGACTGTGAGCAATTTTTGTACTTTGGAACATACTGATGTGAGCCACAGCTTCTGCCATGGATTTGAACTTAATCTGCATGTTGCATCTTTATTGTATTGCCATGATTCATTTAAAAGCAAATGCTTTTGAGCATGGCTGGCTGGCTTTCATAATAAGGTGGGCAGCCAGATAACAGAAACACTTCAGTGCTGGCTTTTTATGACATATCTGGAAGGGAAAATGGCTAAAAACATTAGTCTCTCTGCTATTCACAGTTTTGACTGCTTTAGCTGAAGGTAGCTTTGGGGGCTGGATTCATGATCCATTTACTATTTCCTGTCCTCCATTATGCTCCATGTCTCATTTCATTAGGTGAACCCTACATGATGTCAATTGAGAAAAGCAGTAGCTGTACATTATAAAATCCTTGTAATGGTATGACAATGACAGTATTATAGTGTTCTTTTTCCTGGTTCCAATGTACATTTTACCATTAGATTTCATGCCTTCAGCTCAGATGCATGATAGAAAAAGATTCAGCTATAGCCCTGCAGGAGTTGTAAAATTTTCTTTAAAACGTTACATAAGAGAGCACTTGATAGATTGAAAATACTGATATTGCTTTCAGTTCACCAAATGTAGAATAGTAATCTTGGTAACCAGCCTGAAAACATCATAGATACTTACTTCCGTCTGGGAAGAAAATAAAAAAAAAAAAGAAGGAAATAAAAAAATCTTCATAAAGTAGAAATTATATATTATTAGAATGCCTTTTTATTTAATCCATATGCCACAGGAAAAGAATTTTTGTTGGTAAATTTAAGGAAGTCTTATGAGAGACTTGGTTGCACCTAGATTTGGAAAGGAGTTATTGTAATGTGATCCATAAAACGGGAAAGGCAGTGCCTCTTTTACAAGAATTAGGTCCTCATTCAGAGTTGGTTTGTACTTAGATAGCATATTTACCAAAAGCAGAATTACAGGAACTGTGAAACTTATGACATATTATTTCATGCCCAAATTTATGTTAAAGAGATACAAGATCGAAATTTTGGAGAAAGCATTATTCGTTGACTTAACATCTATTTTCAATAATCACAGGAAAAGATTGACACAAATTGGAAAAAGAGAGAACAATTGGGACCAAATCTTCAAGTCTAACAGTGCCCATGCCCAAAGTGTGCCCCATTTCTGTGCAGACTTAATTTACTTATATTATATGGATAAAATGAGACTAAAATAGATAGGGCTGCCAGGCACCTATGAACTATGACATGAAAGTATCATGAGACACTGCAACTACAAGTGCTCTTTCTACTATCAAAATCCAAACTACTGTGAGATTTATTAGGGATGGAGTATAGACATATCTGGTTAGGGTTAAAAAAAGGTTACCTTATGAAAGGCAAACTTTAATTCACTGTAGTTTCTGTCCTTTATCTTGCAAACTGGAATTTTCTAGATTCATGTGCAGAAAGTAATGATTTTGCTCCAAAAAATGCAGGTGGGGCATTTTTGTGTGCACATATTTCCTGCTGAAGGAAAAGAAACCAAATATTTGTTAGTGAAATTCACAGTGGTATAAAGTGCATGACTAGGAGAAGGAGACACTTCTGGAAGCAGCTCTCTGATGAAGAGAAAGGCCAAAGTAGATGGCTTACTGGACTGCACACCTTGCTGCATCTAAACAACTACTAGCCTGTATTAAACAGAATAAACCTATACTAGTCTGTATTTTTATAAAATATTGTGATAAGGAAATATTATCATATATATCACAACAAAGCATGCTTAATTCAGTGTATCAACAGTGATAGAAAAACAACATATTCCTAAGGAGTTCACTCTCAAAAAGCTGACCAAAAAATCCTTTTAATACCATGCATTTTTCAGTGCTTTCTATTTGAAAAAGAAATGGGGTTTCTCTTGTCTCCAAACAGAACAGGTGCACACAATTGTTCATTTTTTTCTTTTTCCTTCCACATAGATTGATTTATTGGTAGCTCAGTAGAGATTTACATGATTAGAAAAAAACAAAACCTTTTCTCCAGTCTTCTCACTTCATGGGATGGCATTTTTTAGTTTTGCTGAATGTCTATCTACACTGTCCATACCAAGTCCACAATTCTTTGTACAAATATAACAGCCTTTTTTATGTCTGAACTGAAGCTCATGAGACCCACAGAAGCATCTGAAATCGTCAGTACCATTGCATAGATTTCTAAGCTCTGAGGCTGTCAAAAGAAATCAGAGGACTGTGGTTGTGCTAGGCTCTTCAGCTCTTTTCTTTTGATACTATTAGTAGTCCAAAAGCAGACTATTGTAGAAGATAAATTCCTAATATCAGACAAGATCCCAGAGGTATCCTGGGAAGATATAAAGTACAAACAAGAAATGAAAAATACTGGACTATAGTCTTGAAGATCCTGAGAACTGTGAAATTGCTGTTACTATAGGATCCTAAAGAATGCTTAAATCCCAAAGAGGATATGTGTTTATATTGCAGAATATATTCTCATAATATTATTTGTTAAAAGGTTATGCATTTCTCCCTTCCAGCTTCATCCTAAGTATTTAGTAAGAGAGCATTCTTAACTGGAAAGTATTTTGCAAAAGTAGTGGACAAATGAAGATTTAAGAACAGTTCGTTGCCTTGTTGCCATGGTTACCAGGAGTAATTGACACTGATTGCTGAATACAGTAAAATAGAAACAGAATGTACCATTTTAAAGAAGGTACATATAGAAAATTTAGAAGTAAATTAACACTCAAGAAAAGAACAATAGCACAATTTATTTTAGACTGAGTTCCCTATTGGATATAGTTTTGTGCACAAAATATATTTTGTATGAAGCAAGATGATTAAAACAAACAAAGAAACAAACAAACAAACAAAAACCCTCCATCATTTGGAAGTGGTTTTAAATAATGTATCTCTTCACTTCTGTAGATGGAAGGGCATCTGTGTGTGTGTGTGTATGTACAGACATGAATATCTGTTTTAGGGCAGCAGACAAATAGTGTCCTTTATTCAAGACAGTGATAATAGCATACAATTTCATCTATACTGTGTGTGGTAAAATGCTTAGCTATTATTCCAGATTATAGACAATTTAGGAAGTCAGGTTGTCTGTTTCCAGAGTTCTGCTCCAGGTCATCATTTCAGATGAAACTCTTAAATAAGGTGTGTTACTTAAATATAATAGAAACAAACAAATGGGGAGTTGTATGTCTCCATACACAATGAATTTGAATATCATAAGCAGTAGACTCATTGTTTTGAGCAACTGAAACACAGAACATCTCTGAATTTTTGTAAAAACATTGGCTATGGAAAAAAATTAGTTTTGCTCTTTTATTATTGTTTTTTGTTAGCAGTTTGAAGGCTTGGACAGATACTAAATCTTCTTTTATATATTTCATCCTTAAATGTGTGTTTAGCCCTTAAAATTTATGCATAATAATGCAATTTAGATTTGATTTTCCTTTAAAGTCAGGAGATGGACAGGTGTGATGAACTTACTGTTCATTTATCTATGATTTTCTTCCACTAGAAAAGGTTTTGTAAGAGGTAATTGTCTCCTAAACCAGAATGTAGAAAACAGTGAAATTGTTTTTGTGCTTAGTTAGTGCAGAGGGTAGACTTCTACAGCACTGTAGGTTTTTATGAACTCCTAATTATGTTGGAACACTCACAACCTACAAAAAAGTATTGCATTCAATGACTGTCACTAAGGAAAATGAGGTAGATTTTCTAAGTATATGTGACTGATTTTAGACACTGATGCCATTAGTTTCAAAAATCTAATTTCCCCATAAGATGAACTTTTTAAAGGTTTGCTAGTGTTTAGGTAGTTTTCAAAATCTTGTTTCTTACTTGGGTGCCCAAAACTGGGCTGCATCAATAGCACATATACAAGCTAAATGCTCAGAGTTCTATTGAACCAAAAGCATAATCTATTTTAATATTGAACTGCACCATTTTCTCATGGTAGCTCACTCATGTAGTTTAGTTGGCAGCCAGTTTAAAGTGGATCTCAGCAAAATATTTGAAATGATCATCAGTACAACGAGAAAGAAAAAAAAAAGAGGAGAAAAAGGAGACTTATCAGTAAAAATCAGCCACTCAAAGCAAAAAAAAACAAAAAACCAAAACCCACAAAACCCCAAGCCAAACAATCAGACAACAATAAAAAAAATCAAACTGAAAAACCCCCCAAACCAATCAACCAACCAACCAACCAACCAACCAAAACCAAACAAACACACCTACCAAAACCCCACCCAAAACAATCAAAGAAATAACCCAACCTGCATACAACTTATTATTAGTAAAAAGGAAAGATTTCACCAAACCCAGGGACTTTTGCAGTGAAATGATTAAGAAGAATGGAAACTGAATTACTGCATCAGTAAATATAAGAAGTAACTATCATTAAGACACCTCTATGGCAACAATCTTCAGTAGCAACATTTTTAGTTGTCTGAATCAGAAGTCTCTATGCCCAAACTGTTGTGATTATACACCCTTGGGACTGAATGTCTTTGCTTTGTCTCTTTTGGCTTTCTGTAGAACTCCACTATTTCACACAACTCCGATGGACATTAAAAATTTTTTTGATTGGTAGTATTGAGCAGGAGACATCACAGTGATGTATATTTATCCCTTTTAAACTGGGGTCAAAAAACCACCTTTGAAAGTTAGGGAAGGGGATGACTGGAGTACTTTTGCCTGTAAAACAGCCTAATGAAGGTGTGGGTTTCAGAGCATGGAAAACACTTCTCACCTGAGTCTCATGAGTTACTTAGGTAAGTAAATATCAGTTCCCAGTAGAATGCTAGTGCTTTCTACAGTACCTTGCTCTAGGCAAGTGATAATTCCATAATAAAGACAAGCACAGTAAAGTGAATCCTCTGGAAGGAGGGGATTTTCTACACTTATTTCTTGCCAAGGGAGGAACTACTTCAGTTGTTCGGAGTAAGAAAATGAAGGTGATAATCTTCTATTTTCTCTTTCTGTCCCAGTTTAACACAGGTACTTTCTTTGTCAATGTTCTATGGCTAGTGCCACCCAGGGCTAGTTGCAAACAATTTACTTTGTATGGACATGAAGTTCACTCCTGACTATAATAATATTGGGATGGCTATTGATACTCCACCACACTAATAATTGCCAATAAGTTAGCTTGAAGAAGTGAGGTGAGCTGCATTGAGATGCTAGCCACTAAAGCAGAGTGAGTGCTCTGTAGACTGTTTCTCTGGAATGCAAAGCTGTGTCAGAAACCTTGCCCATCAGCTGCTGCTGCCCCACACCAATCCCCTCAGGGTACATCTATGCTTTCAGTCATATGTGATTGCCATTTTAGCTGTTAAAATGCACATTAGCTAGGTTTAGAGGTTGAAAACATACCCCAGAAATAGGGTAAATAACCTTAGCAAGGGTGTTCTCTGTACCCGATCAGGGCTTGTGGTAGTATCCCTGTTCTATGTACCTGATCAAGGATGTTAGTAATAGCTCTTGTGCACAGGCGGGGTGAATTGAATTGCTGCTGTGACAGCTGCACAGAAAGATCCCTCGCTGTTAAGAAGGCTTCACAGTCCTATTCTGAAGTTTTGTGTTTGAGGTTTTTTAAAAAAAAAAATATTACATGTACCAGCATTTTCTCCTTATCATTTTCCTAATACTCTTATGTGGCAAAATGACATTTGTTTATCATGCTGCCAGATCATATAACTAGAGAATTATATTTTTAGTTTGAAAAAGACAGGCTACTCCTGATTGTAGGTAAATCTGCAGGGAACAGACTGTAGCAGTGACTGTTTCACTTCAGATAACAAAGCGTTATCCACAGGTTTAATTTTATTATTGCTTTTAGTTTTCTACCAAGGATGCCTAATAAGAAAGGTCAAGATATCATCAAAGCATGGACAGATTTTTGCAGAATGACATAAAACTGTCAGAGATGCTGAGCTTTGATGTTCCATTAAGTGATCGATGTAGATTACTGACTTTTGGCTAAATGCTGCTCAACTCTATAAGGTCAATATTTGTTAGTTCATTGGTAGAATAATTAATCAATCAATACAGGATGCTTGAAGTCAGGAAAAAAATATTGCCAAGACCGTATGTCTGGCATTAGTAACTAAATTTCATAATGTCTTTGTAGTGTTATTACCTCCCTGTGTACAGAATTTATTTGTAACCATCACATTTCTAGTGGAAGGAAGAAAAAAAAAAAAGAAGTCCAAGTGAAGAGCACTTCTTGTAACCTTGAGCTCCAGGAAGGAAAAACCTCTAACAAGCAGAGTGCATCATCATTAGTTCTTCGCTTTCACATCATCACACTCAGCTTGGAAAATAATTGCATGCAATTTTTCTATTTTACAGTTGGGCCACATGACACAATGTTCTTTCTTTAGAGCTCCTACTCCACTTCTCCCATTTTGTCTTTTTTTGCAGTTTATAGCACTGCCAGTAGCCTCTCACATGTCTCCACTGGAAGCTTTTAAAGCACTGCATGTACAGTGTCTTCCACAAGTCTCTGAACCATCAGGTGGAACTTTTAGAACACAGACTGCTGAAGTAATAATAATGAATAGGGAACTAAGGCATCCATAGGTAGCCTTGGTATTTTCCAGATGTAATAGCTTTAAACTTCACCATTCTATTAGAGTTTATACCCTAATGCATCTGACATTGCTTTCAACTTACATGTTAAAAATGTGTATAGACTTCTTGTCTAGAATGCTAAGATGGGCACTTCTTCACTCACTTCATGTGTCTAGGATGCTTTCAGACTCTGAGAATTGAAAGAAGGACATCTTTCTCTGAGGATTACAAAAGGTGTTTATAATGAGGAATTTGAATAGTTTAAAAACAAGATCTTTCTTTGTATATCTTGTTATGCATGCATAAATAAAATAATTGCAGATAATTGATGGTTGCACTCAATGATAAGATCCAAATGTGTACTTGAAAATTTAGAAAATAACATGATGAGTGTTAGAAGGATAAATACTTGAACCCATCCATGAAAAAAGAACTAATATTTTTTCCTTGTATTTTATTTCTTACCAAATGTAAATATAAAACTCTAATTAATCAATATCAAAACTAATTCACATAAATGGGAAAGGGAGTTCCAATACAGAGTCCAGTTTATTTAGGATTTGGTCAATTAGGACTCAGAAAAAGTAGGGAACAGCTTCATGGTGTTTTCAATGGTGAGAGAGTCAGTGTATTTTGTCAGATCCCCCTTGCAAATTCTAGTCCTTGATAAGGGCATCTCCCTGGCTTTGATTTTTAAGTAAGGCATGCTCTGGCTTTACTCACTCAGCCATGCAGTGTGGTAGAAAGAGTCTGCAAGGGAGAGGCTGAGTACTGCTGTGCTGTAGTCCATTCCGTGCCATCTGACATAGAGGGCACATTGTTCAGAGCAATTGAGGCTGCACCAAGCAGAATGGGTGAGAAATTATGGTCCTTTAAACCCTGCTTATTATGACAGCATCAGAAGAGACTTTTCCTTCCACTTTAACAGTAGAGAATGGAAGCACTGATAGCCTACATATCTTGAATTCAGAGCAGGGCAAGAAACTGTGCCTAGATTTACCAAGCCGTAGATTTATTTTTAATCAAGTGTAAATATATAAGCCTTTTGGAACTTTATTGAAATTATTAGAAGTATGATAAACTCTTATGAAAATTTTGATTCAAAGGATATGGCAGTTATGTCACTCATTTTCTCACACAATTACCTCAAAGCTATAGATTTGGGGGGTATTGTTAATCGGTAAATATATAATTTGATTGATGTTTTTAGACACATTTTGTTACAGAAATAATTGTTTGTGGTTTACCATAAGGCAGACTCAGAGCTTTTGGCTCATGCTACTGGTTAATTTGAAGATTGTATAAAGTCAATCTAAGACCACAAAGCACAAGAAAATTCATAACTTTCACAACAAATTTTACATTTTGGCTCTTTCATATATTTCCTAAATGTTTGTCTATGTAGAATTACAGGAAGGTCCTTCATACTTTTCAAAGCCTGTAATAACCTCAGAGATCCATTTGTCTCGCAGTGTTTACTCATTCAAACAGATGACTGTGGGTGTCAGGTGGTCTGATCCTTTTAGAAGGGAAAAGGAGCACTTCAACGAAGTTACCTATATACTATATACTGGGTTACTGTGCCACAACTTGTTATATCGCATTGCAACTAGCATGGCATGACAGAAATAAGTCAATAAGGACACAAGGTACCACAACACTTACCTCTGGCAAATAGATAAAAACCAAAAAATTAAATGGCACGGAAAAATGTTGTACCTCAATGTTCCTTTTCACTAGCAGTCTTCACACAATGATTCTAGAGTTTTGAGTCTCACAAAAGACCATCATGATCCAAACTACAGTTTGAGTCAGGGGCTAAGCATCTCTCTGAAATGGAAAAACTTGTTCTGCTTGACAAACAATTACTCTGACAATCAGAAGTCTGAAAAAAGCTTTATCCCTTATACCAGACTGCAAAAATCATCTCTAAACTTATGTTTTACTGTTATTACTATCCTTTTTACACTTAATCAGGTTGCAAATATCTCATTACTGGTTGCTCTAGAGATACACATAAAGATATAATCTGATTCAGCATAAGTAACTTGAAATCTGAAAGAGTGTGGGAAAGAAAACTGAAAATCCTGAAAAGCTACTTTCACTGGGAATGAATTAAAAAATAATCTTGATTCTGATGAGGGTGTAAATTACAACCTAACAATATTTTCTATCAGGAGGTGCTGGAGATCTTCCCAAAGGAGGTGATGTTGTCTCTGTTTTACAGAGGACTACAATGGATCACTTTGTGCAGAATGACCCAGGAGATGAGTGGCCAAGGCTAAACCATGGTTAATGTCATCGTAGAGCTGAATAAATGCTGTATCTGTTCCATGAGGTGCAGTTTCTATGGCTTCTGATGAAGCTGCTTTCCAGGGAATTAAAACATAGTCTACATAAACTCAAATGTCACCTGAAGCACAAGCACATTAAAACTGGCTGCCTGTAATTTTCTCCTTTTTAATTTTTTTGTTTTTCAAGGGAGGTTCTTGGAAAGTTATGATATTGGTAAAAGGTTATATACTTTTAAGAATTTTAGTTATTGTAAGTCATCTGTTTTTGAAGAATTTTGTGCAGGTGAAATCCTTGACATTAGTTATTTTCTTAATTTTCTCTCTGTCTGAAAGCATTTACTTTAGAGGCAAATGAAAGCTTTTTCTTTCTGGGAATATTGTCCTAAACCCATTTATTTTTTTCTGACAATGGGACAGAAATACAGGCCAAAAAAGCCTCAAACAAATGATCAATCTTCTTCTACTTATCCATCTTGTTTTGTGTTTGGTTACAGTAAAAGAATACAGATATATGATTTGCCACTATTTAAATTTGAGTTTTGTCTTGAGCCCTGTCAGAGTGAGTAATGCTCAATATAAAGCTGCAAAATCAACAACTGTTAGGAGAAGTTCTTACAAATAGCATTATCCGATGTCTCTGAGATTTTTCCTGTAATGTGCCTGGATGGTCTGCATAGCATGACTTATGATTTATATCCAGATGTATCTTCATATGGAGATGGATATTTATGTTTCAAAGTGGGATGCTCAGCAGGTAAGTTCTAAGTCAGGTTGCCAATATAAACGGACTGGAATAGCAAAGAATGTTGTGGGTACCTTTTTTTATCTGGGTTAGAGGAACCTGCAGTCCTGTGAAGTTTCCTTTGCAGAGGGTAGCTAGACAGAACTAGACATTTGGAGATTTGAGTACATGCAAATGATATTCCTCAGTATATCAGTATGTATTTTCAGATATTTTTAATGGGCAGATATAGAAAGTTTGTAAGAAACCTGATGGCATACACTTTTGCTAGTATCTGTTACACCCATTTAGGAAATGCTGCAGTGGTAGAAGGGTAGGCAACCTCAGTATTATGAATTCTGGTGGCAGGCACTAAACATGAAAGTGTTGTTCTTTGACTGCCCGAGGGCTGTCTTAAGTGCTAGGCTTTTGATCTTAGTGACAGTTTTAAAACCCTTAAGCAAACCAGAACTGAGAATAAAAAAGCTGACAGCTGTGGTTCACCTCTCTCTGTCTCCCTTTGCCTTCCTATTATCCTAAACCCTTGAAGATCTCTGGAGAGAGATACGGCTCATACTGCACATATGATGAAACAGCACTCATCATGTGTCCCTTGCAAGTGCACTATATATATGTCCTTTTTACTTCTGTCAGGTTATTGAGACTGCTAAAAGGTATGACCCTAAGGATATGAACACATTACTGAAAGAGCTAAGGTGGTGCAAGTTTATAGTATATATGGTACTCTTATGACTTTGTGAATATTGAAATTTTGTTTCTACAGGGTAGTAGTCAGGCAGTGTGCAGTTTATGGCTTAAGTAATTTAAACTGTGAGCCAGTTTACCATTCTGTGGGAAAGGAAAAAAGCTCTTGATAGGAAGGGGGAAAGCTTACAGGCTACATAAATAAAAATATAATTTTATGATACAATAGTTGTTATATTTCTAAAATTTTTCATGTTACATTTGGTCAATGGAAGAAAGCAAATAAAATCTGAATATGTCAGGTTAATAGTAAGTCTATTCTAGCTTAGATGCTGTTGCTTTAATTATGATGTTCAACATCCGTCTAAGAAAAAGCCCAAATCTGTAAGTGGATATACACAAACACTCAGATTTTATGTGCAAACACAAATGTAGGCTTTTTGCAAATGTAGTCATGCAACTGAATTTTGCAGGTATAGCTTGAAAGATCTGTTCCAAATAGGGTTATAACAGCCACTACAACATAAGCTATTAAGATCTTTTATGGAAACTGTAATGCCACCTATACAAATTCTTTATCACAATCAGTTCTGCTGAATAGCTACATGGGGAATTGCAGAGACAGTAGATGAGCCATTCCACTGATGGCCTTGGAGGACATTGTAATGATCTATTGTCTGAGACTGTCAGTGCTGTGGCTCCTATACTCTCTTCCTCATATACCACTTTCGAAAGTCATCACAGTTTATCAATGACAATGACTGATTGTATATTTGGAAGCACCACTGACAGAAATTATGTGCTAGTTATGGCTGAGAAAGTTTTCAAATTTCTGACTGCCCATGAAGTGGAAGTAAATAAAAATAATTTTCTCTTATAGCAGCTGATAAATATACTTCAGTAAATTTCCAACATTGACTGCTGATAAATTGATAAATCATTGCAGATTCCACTTAGAACCAGTTAGATTTCTTTTACTGCAGGGAAATTTTCTCTTGACTTCAAGAATTAGATCAGAATCAGACTTAACTGTGTTTGTGGTAGATGAAACACACTTTTTTTTTTTTTTTTTTTGCTTGATAGGCTTAGACTAACATTATTCATTCAGTTTCTAAAACAATAGCAGTGAATCATCCAGTATTGTTTGAATCCTGCTCTGAATAATGAGTATGAATCTGTGTTACCAAATTAAAAAAAACTGAAACAACTTCCCTTTAAAAAAATTTTCAGTTTGAAATCGGACCATAGAATCTTTTATGTTGGGAAAGACCTTTAAGATAATTTAGCCCAGCTGAGCACTGCCAAATCTACTGCTAGACCATGTCCCTAAGTGACACATCTAAATACGTAATGGTTTTTTTGTTTGCTTGCTTTTCTTTTTTTTTTTTCTTTCAAAATAGACTAAAAGACTCCTCAGTGCATGAAGAGGTATGTAGGATGGCAATTGTAGTATCATGTCTAGTAAATACACTGGATTTTTCTACATGAATCTGTGAAGGGGTTTCTTTGGATTTTCCTTTGGAGTTTTCCACTGCAGATATGGAAAGACTGTGCACGATATGCAAAACCCCACTGATTTATTAAAGCCCTGTACTGTCAATGGACTTACACAGTTTGATCAGAATTGCTTTTGCTGCAGTGTTTATACAGACATAGTATGCATAGTATACTAGTAAATAAGCAAATAGTAAATAAACACAGTTAATAGTGATATGAGAGGCAATAAAATATACTTCAAGTTTTCCAAAACAACATCTTAGGGATATTCTCAATTTGTAGTTGGGTGTTTTAGTTTAATTAAGCCCATTAGCTGAGAAGTACAAAAAACACTGTTGCAAAAAAACAAAATATGAAAAAGACTAAATGAGTCAAAATTTTTGAGGTGGACAGAAAAGAATCCCACTAAATACAGATGCAACAAGGAAAATGACAGTAATTGTTAAGGCTTGATCTGACTCCTGGGTCCTTCTGAGCAATGAGAAAAATATTTATACTGCAGAAACCATGAAATATATCACTGTAATTTTGTATTTTACAGCCAAAACATTTCTAATGTTGAAAGCTCAATAAAAAAGTAAGTAATGGAGGAGAAATATTTCAGCACTATATATAATCCACACAAGCTTTAAAGTCCTATGTATCTTTTTAACTTCCTCTCTGGAAAGTAAGCCCTATTTTGAAAAGATAAGTGCTTTGCTTAATGATACTTCACTAAATTGGGACTGCAGAGCCTTTTGAATGTGCCAAACTTGTCACTATATGGTTACCTTCTAAAAGATACACAGTCCCTTAAAATTTTCTTCTTCATATTTGATGATGTTGATAAATCATTACCAACATTAAAGTTACTTTAGTAGTCTCAATGACAGAAATCACACCAAGTGATGTAATTTATTCCAGACTCTCACAGTCTAGTAACTATACTCTCTAACTCAGAACCAGCCAGTTCACAAATGTGTTACAAATTTTAAACCCTTATTAGAATTGGAATTTGGAGCTTGATAGAGCCTGGTTTAGACATCAAACTGACATTGCATGAAAATCCAAAAGATACTACCTGAACATAGAGATTAGTGGGCTCAGGATCTTGTTTCATGTTTGACACTTGCCATATAGCATAATGAATTTATTTTAGTGAAGTCTATTATTAATTTCTTTTATAGAGATATAGATAACAATAGAAATTGCCCTATTCTGTTTATACCACATAGCATGGTTGTTAAATCATAACATTGAAACAATTTTCATGTGTAAGAATGGTATAGGACAGCCTTTATTTAGAATAAGAAAGGTTCATGTAATCTGCTTGATGTTTTCCTGGCAACAAATTTAAACACTACTGAAAATATTCTCTGTTATTTGCAATAAAGATGAATAAAAAGGTCAGGAAAGAATATTGGTACAGATTAACCTGTATGTACAGTGATTGTTTGTAGTATAAATCGACTTTTCTTTGTGCATACAATGTTATTTTTAGCAACATATCCTGCTAGTAGAACATCCTTGATTTACCACCATAACTGCTACAAAACAATCCTTATTGCTTTCTTTTGAAAGAGCCATTTTTTTTCTGGTACAGTTCTGATGACCTTGATTATATCCTTATTCTATTGTCCTCATGCCCCACTTGGGGTCTCTGATAGGTTGCTGATAATTGTCTTGCTGTGTTTTAGGTGATGACAATTTTGATAAGCTACTTAGGTTTCTGTAGTATTTCAGATTAAAATTTTATGCTGTTTTTCATTTGATTCTTAGTTTAATAGTTCTATTTTTAGTGAAATGTCAGTAAGGTCAAAATGAAGGCAGAATAAATAAAGAATAAGTAATGAATAAAGAGTTATTACTAACAAAGAGGTATTACCACTCTTTATGAATTATTTTTTTCTATTACAACAGAAAGACCAACTCTATTATTTTTTCAAGGACACTTCATACACTTCACACATTTGCATAAATCCTTTTATTAAAATGAATAGAAAAATATCAGTTATCTGCTAAAAATAAATGCTCAATTACTCAGTTATCAAAGAATGTATTCAGTGTATCCAAATAACCTGTGCACCTGAAAAATCCATCTTGATAATACTTTTTTTGTTTGTTTGTTTTGGTGTAATTTTAATGAATTTTTAATTCAGTAAGCCAAGTATTTGTCTAAAAATCCATTGATTGTGAGGAACGTGGTAAAGGGAAATATCTGATAAAAACAAACCCACATTGAATCGTCTGCTGAATCTTCACTTACATGTTCCAAAAGAGGGCAGCAAATGTCTGCCTATCTGGTACTTTCCAGTTCTGGTCAGCAGTGGTCACTGATGGCAGGCTGATACAGACCTTTCCTATATTCACATCTTAAAGCACTTGTTATGATCAGAAAGGATTTTTTGCAGAAGGGTTGTAAGCTGATTGGCTCATCTGTGCAATCTTTTAAAATGTTAACAGGAGGAAGTCACTGCATGCTGGACATTTCCTTTCTCTTATTCCATGTCTGGTAAAATACAATTCAGAACAAAATAATCTTTGCAGTTCCGAATAGTCTCTTATAGGTTCTTTTACACCCATTTCTCGTTTTTTCTCTCCTCTGAGAGTGGAAATATTGTATAAATATAAATAGCCAGCCTTGCCCAACCCAAAGATACATGGAGAAAACAAACAAAAAATATCCTTTGCATTATGCAATTGAGTTGACAGTACAGCAGGGGGCTTGTAGAACCAATGTGCATCTTCAGAAAGGCTGCCTAGAAAAAAGAGGGATCAAACTAAGATTTTCTTATGATAAGTTAATATTGGGTGCAAAATGTTTCTTCTTCTCCAGGCAAAATCTGAAAAATAGGGCAGGCATATGCAATTTCTTGAATATTTCACTGTTCACATCTAAAGATGGTTTACTAACTCTCATCACTGTGAATGTGTAGTGCTACATTTACAACTACATACACTTACGCATGCTTATGTGAATTTCTTTTCAACTATTACATTTTCCACTTGTTTGCATGGATGCTCATTGCCAAAGTAGCTAGTCTTTAAACACAGAAGATTAAAAATTGAAAAAAAAATTATACTACCCCATAAAAGCATAGAAGTAATTAAAATTATGTATCTCTTTTTAAATGAGAATAAAATTGGAATGTTTAACAACTCTAGGATATTTCTAATTTTTTTTTCAAATCTGGAGTAATTTTTTTAAAAAAAATAAAATATTGAATAAAATTACAGTATGTCTTGCCTCACTTTTGCAGAATTGAAAGACATTTTATAGAAAATTGTGTAGGAAGGTCTTGGAACGATAGAAGGGACAGCTGTGAGCTAATGTCAAAAGGCACATTGTGCATTAAGAATAAAATACCTTGAAATGTGTTGGTAAATTCTTGTAGTGTTGTAGCATTTGAATTCTATGCACTTGTTCAGCATGTGAGAAGGCTCTCAGCATGTCCGCTTTTAGTCTGCTTTCCAGTGTATTAATATTTTTTTGTGTCTCCTTTAAAAGCATTTGGATTTTCTGGCCTTTAATTTGCTGTTCCTAGTTGGCTGAAGATAATTATTAAAACTTCATGTTCCCTTCATAAAAAGGCTTAGAACATGGCTAAATTCAGACTTAAAGCAGGTTACCGAGGGCCTTGTCCACCTGAAGTTTCAAAACCTACAGGAATGGAGATTTCACAGCCTCTCTGGGTAATCCATTATACTGTTTTAACACCCTTACAGGGAAGAATTGTCTGTATGTACAGCTGCAGTTTCCCTTGTTTGACCTTCTGTTGCACCTTCATACTTCACTGTGCACCTCCCAGAAGAGTGATCTATGTCTTCTTGATAACTCCTTTTTATACACACCTACAGGTAGAGTTGACTAGAAAAACAAAAGACGAACTCATTTTCAAGACATTATCCACCAGGACTACAAAGTCCCATTTTGTATAGTTGCTACCAAGCCAGCTGGGTAGCAGACTGCACAGATGTAGGAAGGTACTCTCCCTCAGGGGCAGGACATTGTATTTGCCTTTGTTAAGCTTCATGAGGTTATTGTCTGCCCATTCCATCATTTGAGCATAATAACCTTCAAATATGCACAGAGGAAGGAGAAATGTACTGTCCATAATCATGATAGGCAGAAAAAGAGGTCATTGGCCTTAACTGTAGCAAGAGACACCTTGGTTAGATGCTACACAAAGTCAAGTATTAAAGAGGGTGAAACACCAAAACTGGTAGCTTAGAAGACCAGAGGTTCAGTAAAGGGAAACAGAGATCAGATCCTCTCCAGTAGAGTTGTTTTTTTAAACATGGCTTAGGCATTTGCCCTCAGCTTGATTTGCCAAATGATGAAAAACCTCAGATTTCTTTATACTACACAAGCGATTGTTTCTGATAAGCATAAGTCTAAAAGAAATGCATGTACTTCATTCATTCAGACAAGCAAAAATCCATTGCCTAATAGCTAGACTAAAAGTATCTATACTGCCTAAGTTAGAAGTAAGTGGAACATAGTCCTGTTTGTTAGAATTTGAAGTTGTTTTGCTTTCCTCCTTATTTTTTTTCATTTATGGAACAATTGCTATTGCTATTTCCTTCAACATTTTTTAATTCTCTCTCAGTAACTAAATAAATGTAAACAATTACAATGCTTATGTTGCTACTGCAACTAATTGTAATATTAAATTCCCCCTGTGAATGGAATTTTAATGTTCCCTGTAGCATTTTGTCAGCAATTTTCCTGCTGTTTAAAAGATCAGTGTCTAATGGGATTAAGGTGGATAATCAAATCTCAAACTGGTATGAGGCTATGAGGTTTGAATGCCTGGGGAGTACTTCCTTACTAAATATGAATGAAAGATGTTCAGTGCAAACAGAGGAGAAAAATAAATGGAAGGCCATATTTTCACACTGTGGTGTTACCTGAATTTCTTGATAAGGAACTTGGATTCCTTTTCTGACAGCTGGACCATCAGACAACATGAAGAATAAATCCAGTTTGTTAGCCAATGTCTGGGATTAAAATAATATTTAGGAGATTTTATAGTGTATTATGTTAATCAAGGTATGTTGAAACATGGTTTTGCCTAAAAAAAATAAATCTTAAGCATTACTTATGGGCATACAATATGACTGGGAATGACTTCAATTCTCCTATCTGAAACACAATTCTCTGCTCTGTGCTGTTTGTGCAGGTGAGAGAGCTGGGACAAAAGAATATGCCTGGTGTTAGGTGATGGGACCTGCATGTGGGAGCTATGAAACTTTTTAAACCTGTAAAACATAAATGGTAGTAACTGATTTCCATATGGAAGCATTATGCAAGTTGAAATAATAAAAGGGAAAAAAAAATCCATACCTGCAAAATTCTGTCATTTGCTGTCAGGTCTGTTTGAGTACTTTTTGTAAGATAGAACAGTGATAGGCAGAAGGCAACCTGTAGAAGAGTGTAGGCATCAGGAAATTATCTTGTGTTTAGTTTGGTATGATTTCTGGGTAAAAATTCCATAAGGTGCCTTTCTCCCAACTTCCCTTGTTTCAGTGTTTTAATCAAGGAAAATAAATTTTTCATCAGTAGTGAAGGGATAATAGTGTTTATTTAGATGATTTTTATCATAGTGGTTGATACAGGTACTGAATGGAAGACCACATGACATATGTTGAAAAAACTGGAGCTGAACATTTCTATTCTGTCACTGAGATCAGTAGCCAATATGAGTCCTCTGTAGTGTCTGTGGAGAGATGCATACATAAGACATGTTCACATTCTTAAATGCATTGTTCCAGGATATTTTCTAGATTATTCAATACCATTTGGTTATTTTCTAAACTAGCAATTGTTCTGCAGCAGTACAGAGGCCATCTTTCCAAAAATAATTTTAATCTACTGATACTTGAAGCTATACTGACATAAAGCTGCATACATCCTGGCACTAGTACACCTGTAAATAACTGTTAAAATTAATCTAATGTACATTTAAACTGTGATTAGATGCAGATATTTTTAATATATTTTGTCAGGCTGTTTTCCAGCTGGCTAAATTCCAGTCTTAGAGCAGGGCAATATAATGTATTTCAATTTCAGTGTATTTAGTCTTAACTGTTTTAAGACAACTGTTTTAACTAACTTAACAACAGTTTTGACTTAAACTAACAGGCTGTTTGCTCTATCACAACTGTTTATTACTTAAATAACTCCTCTAAAGCTTTAACTCATTAACTTTAGGACTGTTATTGGTTCCTGTAAGACAGAAGAGTGTGAGGCCTTTTATATTTGTTACTTAACTAAAATTCTTTCTAAATATTTTCTAAAGACCCTTTAAAAAATTGAAATTAGTGCGAGTGTTCCAGGTACCTCTATGGCAGCCAAGTTACATTTTTAGCATTAACTACTTTGCTCATTTCCTGTTTCAGAGTTTCTCTGTGAAGTTGTCCCTATGCCATACGAGACTGTCTCCCATTTTTGTTTTCTTGACTAGAAGATAACTTTTAGCAATGAGGAAATATTTTTTCCCCTGCAGAAAAAAAACCCCAACAAAACAAAAAAACCAACAACAAAAAGTCCCAAAACAATTGAACTTACATTATCTAACATGAAAATATGTATTCTAATACTAACAATAGAGTTTCTTCCAACATTTCTTATTTTAGGGTTTGAAATTTTGATTTTATGGAAACTGATTTTAAGGATTCATACTGAACTGATCTGCAGACATACCACTAAATAAGAATTAATATTTATGGATGTAATGCAGAAATAATTTCTGACACTGAAGCCTAAACCACTGAATAATTAGGGAAAAATATTTTTCTGTGCTTTGAACACTTAATAACTAAGTAAAATAGTTAATAATAACTAAGTTAAATAATGAATTGGGATAAACTACACTAATATTCTCAGACTATCCTGTGTGCTCTTCAGATATGTCATAAAACATGATTTCCACAAGAATAATTTACTGAGGCAGAATAAAAGGAGGATCAAATCAATATCAGAAATGGCAGATGTCAATATTTAAAATTGTAAGGATACACACATATGTGATTTAAGTTTTATTAAGATGAGCTAAGTTTTATAGGAAAAAAAGCTGAGTAGAAACATTATTGCTGTCAAATTAGAATTCACTATCCACACGCTACAGGTTTTGGCTAAGGAGTGCTGCTCTCTGTCTATTAAAAATGGTTTTGCTTAATGACCTCCCTAGAGTTATATTGATGTATATTGTTTGAGAATATGACCCACTACTTCCAGACTTCAACACTTCAACATTGTAAACCACATGCAGTAGAAATGTGAATTAATAAAATGCATTAACCATATCCTATTTTTCACATGGTTACATTAATACAAAATAAAAACTGATCTTATGAAAGAGTGGTGGAAGCTCTTGGCAGCACTGACATGTCAGTAGCAGCAAAGGGTTTCCATTTGAACGCTGCTCTTTACATAGTGGGTTATGGTCTGTGTAATATATATTTGTTCTGGATACGTTTGCCAAGCACAGGGGAGACAATGAGTGTGGAAAGAGTAATCCTGCATTATTTAGCATGTTCTTATCTGCACAAAGCCAGGGCATTGAAAATACAAAGTAAAATAGTCTAAAAGTCTGATAAGTGTTGTGGCCTGGGAACTCAGACAGGTATAGCTAAGTCTGTCAAGAGAAGCTGAAATCTCAACCCCAGAGCTATCCACACCCAGTTATTCCACACACTTCAGCTTCAGCTTTCTATTGGTCATCTCAACATGTGTGTATCTCTGTACCTTGTCTTGCCATTGCCAACACAGCGTATCATATGCAGTATTTGGATACCTGTTGGGATAGGGTGTAACCATGCCCTAGTCATGGTTTCTGGGAGCATTCCAATGTACACAAAAAAATTAATGACAGAACCTTTTCCTGGTGATATTACTGATTGAATGGTCTCTTTCTGTTGTTCACCTACACCATTTTCCTTGGCATTTTGCTGCCCTTCTTTCCCATTCCTATTTTGCATACTAGCTGAGTGTTCTCTGATTGCCGATTAACTCTGTTGAGTCTTCTGAAACATAAGCAATTTTCTCAACTTTGAATGTCTTATGTTCAGATTGCAAGATATGATGATGATTGCACATTTAGTTCTAAAGTGTTTTGCACCCACTTTCACTGCTTATTCAAGTCCTATAAATAAGAAAATTTGAAATGCATCTCTTTTCTACTGCTGTTGATTGACTGAGCCCCCTGAGGCATAACTGTCCAAAGGGCTTAATGCAATGACAAATTGTTCAGCCTTAAATTTGTAGGAGACACACTATGAACATCAGCACTGGATTTGTAGTTAAGAGCTGTAGATGTGATAACATTTACTATCTCTACAAAGAAACAATTCAATTTATTGAAACAATGCAGGTAATGAGGTAAGTACCTTTTCTCTGTTTCATTTCTGCCCTGTTGATGCAGACTGGAAGCTTTCAGCTATCCATTGGGCCAACAGTAAATCTGACACATGCTCTGTGTCCTTTTTTAGAAACATAGTTTTTAGCTGTGCCCATTTCATGAACTTAGTCCCTTCTCTTTTTGGTGACTGACAAGTCTGCTGCTTTCATCCAGCAATGTAGAAAGTCTCAACAGCAGAGTGTGATCCTTTCTTTGCTTCCTGGAAGGCTGAATCCCTAAATATAAGAATGCAAGTTCAACTTGCAATGCAAGTTCAACCGATGTTTATTCCTTTACAGAACCTGTCAAGAAGAGTAAGACATGGCTGCATTCTCCAGCATTACAGAGTAGCTGACTCTTGACTAGGCATACAAGCATAACCTTCATAATGTTAATAAAAGATAACATTATTAGGGCATGTTCTATCTATCTATCTATCTATCTATCTATCTATCTATCTATCTATCTATCTATCTATCTATCTATCTATCTATCTATCTATCTATCTATATCTATCTCATCTATCTGTCTATCTATCCATGCATACATGCACACACACAAATATATATAAATATATTTAGAGAGAGAAAACTTGGAAGAGAAATTCTTCTGCTTATGCCATTCAATCTAATTAAATGTTTTTGGATTAACTATTCTATAATTAAACTTTGCTGCCTTAGAGCAGAGTTTGTATTTTGGCAGATAGAAATTTTGTTATATAAACTGGATTCTCACTCTAAATGCTGTCCTTGGACAGCTCGTGCAAAACTCTTTTTAAGTTAGGGGAATCACACTATCTCATAAAAAGGTTATAGATATAAATATATATACAGTTATAGATATAAATATATATACAGTGATAGATACATAGATACATAGACAGATAGATGAAGAAAATTTTAACAGATAGCTCTGCAAGTCTGCTCTCTATGTATATTATGTCTTCCAATGAAGAGAACTGCAAAAAATTTCAAAGACTTCTCTAATGCACATTCAGTGTTTCTTTTACTCCAGGCCCCTGGATCTCAGTAAAATGGAGCAGAGTCTTATCAAAGACGTTATATTCAGTTTAAAGATTTTTAAATTCTTTTGCAGCTGGTCCTAAGATGACACAACCTCGGGCCTCTGTGGAAACTTTACTGTTTGGAGGAGATTCTGGAAGTTGTCTCTGTGTCACATTTTCAAACTGTACTTAGCAAGTATATGGTTCCTTCACAGAGAAGTGAAATGTGATTTCTTTCCCACAGATGCTTAGGCAGCAAGACCAAACATCAGTTTAAAACAGGAAATTAAAGATCGTGTTTTGGGTTTAATTAATTTTGGAAATTTAGGATAGGAAAAGGTATATATGCTTCTGAGGATGAAATAATTCTTTGGAGTTTGTGTACACTGACATTAGCATTTCAGTGTGGGTCAGTGCTGTGCTTTTAAAGTGAATNGTCAAAAGCTTTGGTGAGGTCAACGAAAGTTACATAGAGTCCTTTGTTCGGTTTTCTACACTTCTCTTGTAGCTGTCTGAGAACAAATACCAT